>JANAVB010003574.1:0-54981 GCA_029216955.1 Iris pallida
ATATATATATTATATATATATACTTGTCCATATATATATATATAATATATCTATATATATAGACAAGTATATATAGATATATATATATATATATATATGTTCTATATATATATATATATATATATATATATATATATATTTATATATATATATATATATAGACAAATATATATATATATATATATACTTGTCTATATATATATATATATATATATATATATATATATATATATATATATATATATATATATATATATATATATATATATTTATATATGTTGGTAGTATATATAGACAAGTGGGTAGTATGAAATTAGTCAATACCTATATGTTGGAATAGGCAAGTTGACCTATCATCGACCCAGTTGACTTACAGTTTTGACCTAGTTGACTTCTATGACTTAGCAAAGGCCTAGAAGCATATAATTGATGCAATTAGATATATTGTTTACTTTAGAACACCAAATAACTATGCATATCTCATATATAGGTTGTGTGACACCACTTTGGACATCGATTCTCATTTATTGCTCAGGACGATAGGTGAGTACATTCTTTGACAGTTTTCATTTATTTGATGATTATTATGATTCAGCTTCTAGTATAGTATTACCTGATTCTCTGTCATGACACGGATTGGTATTTCTGGATTTATTCACTTGTAATACATGTATTATACTTGTCTGGCCCCTACTTCTGAAATCACTCACTGGAACCACCTACTGGAAACACCTACTGGCACCACTTACTTTCTGCCTGGACTTGTACTTGATTTATGTGTCGGGGTATGGATTCACTTGTACTAGTCGGGGCGGATAAATACTCAAGTAGACATGTAAATATTCTCAATCGTACTGGAACCATTCCTACTGGTCTAATCTGGAAAGATAGCCGTCGCACGCTTGCCAAGCGTGCGATGTGCCGTATTTACTCCCTAGTCATTTACATGTCGAAAGCGGTATTTCAAAACACACTGGTTTAGTGTCTTGTACTGGATTCACATTTGACTCAAGTTATACTGTCTGGACGTACATCACATTCGTTCTAGTTCGGATATCTCTATTTACAGCCTTTATTACCATGCTCTTTTGATTCACTATATTTACTCTTTTGTACTTTATTTAGTTGTTGTTCTACTTCATTTTCTTATTTACCCTATTATGTTCATCAAGTATAACTTGCTATAACTGTTTTATAGTTTTTGCCATTTATTTGGAACTACTAGAGGAGATGTGCTCGTTCCATCCTGACTGGATATATTTTTTCAGATGATTGCTCAGGGGATCTGTGTCCCACTTACTACGAATCCAAGGAGGGGATAGCGACCATGGGTCCTGATTCTCAGGAGTGATCACCGAGAGACTTAGTTAATAATTTTTAACTTATTTTAGATTCTCCGTTATAACTCTTGACCTGTAAAGATAATGGAGATTTTATTATTGCATTTGACTTTGAATTCTGTTATTGTAATTGGATGTCGTTGATGTTCTCGACTTTGTATTTTATTAGACTTCTTGATATCTTATCGTGCTTTAGATTGTTATTGAGTATTCAATGTCATCTTTATACTTGTCCTTCATTCGGAGTTGAGATCTATGAAAGGTATATTATATCATTGTGTGAAATTGTTAGTTAATGACCCAGACAACGTTCTACCGTCGATACTGCGGCGTAGGCTGGGCGCGGTCATGCACTCGTGCCCTATACCGGGTGCGAGTCGTGATAACGGACGTACCTTCTGAGGACGGTGATAAGGCTATTCCCCTTGGCAGTGGAGGAAGGGAAGGGCTCTCTCATGCAGCTGATGTCGTCTTCCGATCTGTGGGTTGGGGAGAAGGAGCCCCATTCATTCTTCGGCTCCGAGGCCAAGAATAAATAGATCTTCCTGATGCTGCAGGTGTTCCTGAACGGAACGATCTAGTCTTGGGTGCCATTTCTAGAAAAGTGAATATACAAGAATCGTTAGATACGGCTTGGGTAAGAAATTATTCGATAAGGACAAAAATGAGAAAGATGGTAATTATCTAGTATTGAGCATGAGTTAATAAATTCAAATCAAGATAGGATTTCCTAGTTTGTGATTGAGTATCCACTTATTCCAATTATTCCTATATTCTACTGCAAGCTTACAAAAATATTCTAATCCTATGTACTATTACGACATCACACTAGTTGCGAATCATACCTGCATGGGCCACCATAAAAATGTGTCACGACCCGCACCTACTGTGAGGGTACGAGAGCGTAACAACGCCCAGCCTACGCCACAGTGTCGGCGGTAGAACGCTGTTCTAGGTCATGAACTATAACTAACATAATATGAATACTCTCCATAAGGAGGCCAACACAGAGGTACAACTCAATCACAATCTAAGGTAGAATGTAGCATGATGGAAAATAGATAAGAAATCCACAACTGAGGTACAATAGAAAGAAATAACAAAGTCTCAATATCTCTAAAATATACAACTCTAAAAATAAGACAACAGCTAAACATGAAAAGAAAGGACAGTCTAAGCTATCTACACTATACAAGGTATCATCCTGAGCAGCTGCCTGAACCTCCCCAGGGGTCCAGGTCATGAGTGTCAACTAGGCAAACTCCAAGTAAGGGTGCAGGGTTCCTCATCATCCTCTGTAAATTTTTTAACAGGTCCAGTCAGGACGGGAGCGAGCACAAAATATCTCACGCAGTTCATATCATGTTAGGAAATATAAAACATGCAATAGAGTAAGGTACATGAAACGCTGAAAGAAGAATGTATATGAAAATATCAGAGATTTGATAATGGAAAATATCTATATATGATAAGTAAGAACTGTAAGCAACATGTGATTTAGAGCACAATATGGCTATGTAAACGGGTTAGGTTATACAATAAAATGGGACTCCTTTGTACGTGGGTATACAATGGACATATACAATTTCTTATACAATAGGATTGATCACATAACCAATTTTACTCTCCCTCCCCAATCAATACACAAGGATCCAATTCAGTTACGTTACCTTATACAATAGCTTGTACAATGGCTTATACAATGGCTTGTACAATGGCTTGTACAATGGCTCAATGTGATAATGAGAGTACAATATGCATAATGAGTGTACAATGATAATGATATTCAATAAATACAATATGTAAGTGAAACGACATCACAATATATATTTAGTGAATACAAAGAGATAACATCTCAGAAGAAGATCCACATAGTACCAATCCGTGATAATGATCGTGTCAACATCAAGTACAGTAATCTAGAGCAAGAATGTAAATCCAGACAAGTATAAAACGGTCAGAGAATGTACTCGCCTCGTATCTGAATGTCTGAAGTAAATGTACCGTCCCAGATGAGGTACCTGACTCCTATTTAGAGCAACACAAGTCAAGATGTATACAGGAGATAATAAATGTAATCTATAATGCATCTGCATGCTGTCTAGGTCAAACTAGACCAAAGTCAACTCTCGGTCAACTCTAGTCAACTAGACTGGTCAAACTAGGTCAAGCCTAAGCCAAACAAGTCTAACAAGTCTCACTAGGCCTAACCAAGCCTAGTCTAGCAATCACACACCAATCACAAGTCATACTAGACTATCAACACACAACATTGGTGTATTCATATCATACACATAGGCCATATGCCCTATAGTCCACATCACACATATTTCACATATCATATACATAATAATATATATCTAAAATATAATACACCCACATATTATAATATATCGGATACCTATATATTCATCTCACATATATACACACATGTCTATAAATGTATCTAATATAATATAGTGCACTCATATATTTGTAGGATACATTAAAAATGTGAGTCTAACATGCACATATGTATATATATATATGTGTGTACACATATCCATAGGGAAAAAGGAGAATGAAAGTGCATGTGTTCAAGTGTATGTGTGTGTGTGTGTCATGTGACATGAGAGTGTCACTTGAGGGTGTGAAACCTGTGTGTGTGTGTACATGAAAAGAGAAATCAACACTAGTTATGAGTTTACACTACACATGGCACAAAGCTAATCCATCTACATTACACATGTATTATACTTAACATGCATGGCTACAAGTATACATCTATATACATTAGAGTAGAGACTATTTAAGTTATAACTAACATGCATCTATACTTTACATAAATCTATATATATTATAGCAATCATTTAGAGAAGGGTTACATGGCATGGTAGTTGATATAGAGTGGGGTGTCCTTGTGCAGAGGGTGAAGTTCATTCTCAGTTTAGTTCCACATTTACATATAAACTAAAGTGAGCTATCCCATAAACTGGTGTAACTAACCACATAAAATGAACTATGTTATCTGAAATCTGCCATTAAGCCAACATCCCATATGCATACAGCTCATGCATTATCTAATACTGAAATTAACTAACATTTCGAATTAAGGGGTTGAAGGTTAACATTACATTCATAGACATTCCATTATATTAAAAACTGAAATTGGCTTGGCAATAGGAAAAGGAAGGTATATATGCTTACATGGACAGTTCAGTGTTCAAACAACCTAAAATGAACTAACATTCAATCTAAATATCAGCTATGCATTGGTTCTATGTCTACATATGAAATCTGATATTGTATTTACAATATTTATATATTATGCATTCATATCTATCATTACATATATACCTTGTATTTATATCTAGCATTCATTATATACTTTCATGCATGCATTGTATATCATTCTTTTATTCATGCATTTATGCATTGCTTACATATATTACATTAATTGCATTCCTACATGCTTGCATTCAACCATATATATACATTAATGTAAAAAGGATATATATCATATATATATTATTTCATTCATCTAACATATCATGCATTACATACTCTATATTCATTTAATATCCATACTACACAGGCTCATAGGTTACACAAAATGCATATATCATATAGTCACTCTTTTACTTAAAACTAATACTGTACCAATTGGGCATTCACTAAATTCTAAGATTAAAGTATGTTGTAGTACTTCATGTTAGCTTTCCGAAACTTCAAATGGATCGCATTTTCGTGTCCGAAAGCTCCCGAAATCGCGAAAATACCGAAACGCGTTCGTCTTTCGTACAACTGACACTCAAATAATTCTACAGAAAGTTACAGAAAGAATTTGGCTTATTGAAATATATATTTGGAAATCTAACTTCGATACGGTTCTTTTAAAAAAATGGAAGATAAATCGGTGTTTTAAGCTAAAAGTTATGACATTTCTAAGTTGCTATTGCTACTAAAAACGTGGATAAAAATTATGACGAATTTGGATAGTTTGAGACAAAAGAACACAAGTATATAACATAATATAGCAAGAACTCACTCTCTACACTAATATATATATATGAGACACTATCGAACACATCTCCAATACAAAAATATTAGATTAAACATGTAATAATTCATTCATACATAACAACAACACATAGGGTGTCCAAATTTGGGGTTTTCCCACATGGACACAACCACAACACAAATGACACTCCTGTGACCTCCAAATGGATACGAAATGGACACAAATGGAGATACAACCATGGGGGTCATTCCTATGGATTCAAAATAGACCTATATGCATGAGAAAATGAAAAAGAGAAGGTATTTATATCTCCTGGTAGATCGAATCGAAGAAAAGCCTTCCCAGAGCGACACCGACACGTAGAGAATCCAAAAGGATACGAACGAGCTCCGAATCCTCCCAAACTTGGGTAGCTTCCTCCTTGGCTAGAATGGAGAAGGAAAAAAGAAGATTTGGTGGTGAAATAGAAGGATTTGGTGGAAAAATTGCTAGGGATTGCTCTCTAGAAATTTGGGGAAGAACAAGAGAGAGAGTGTGGATGAGAATAATGAAATGAACTTGAGCCTATCCTCTCCCAAAGTGGCTGGCCATATGGGACTATTTGTCCTATTATGGTAAGGTCCAAAATGCCCTACTAACCTATTCTATTAGTATTAGGAAAGGGCTAATTGGTTGGGGCTAAATTAGTCATTCTAAAGTCTCTAATCACACTAACCTTATCCATAATAATTAGTCTAACCTCTAACTAAAATATTTCTATCATGTGGGCCATGGCTAACTAATGTGTGGATCCACTAAAGTCAACACTACCCCCGGATCCCCGTTTCAAGTCGAATTGAGCTTAAATTCGAACCCGACTCAAATAACCCCAAAATAATATCATAAATAATAAAATAAATTTCAAAAATATTTCAAAAATACAAAATAACGAAAATACCCCTGTTCCTGAAAATTGGGGATGACAAATTCCTCGAAATTAAAACCAAACAATAGTAAAATGTTAAAATTATAAGTCATAATTTTAAATAGTTTAAAAATGATTAAAAATCACCAAAAATCATAATATAAAATAATTATCAATAAATAATAATTATAATTATAAAATTTCAAAATTATCCTCATCTGGAAAACTGGGTGTTACAATCCTACCCACCTTATAAAAATTTTGTCCTCGAAATTAAGATGATCGCACCCCCTTCTAGGTCAAACATAGTCAAGGGTCAATCACTAGTCAATTTTTCAACATCCAAGTACTTGGTCATCAACTGATCAACTTCTTAGGGTTTTACCTATGCTAGCTATTTAGGTGTTGGCAACTAGAATTTAGCAAAAGAGAAACTCTATAATAGACTAGCTCTTAACTTCCCAATCGTATCAAGTCACCTATAACTAAAATACCTACAAGCTAAGCACATGAATACCAAATACCACACACACACACACACACACACACACACATATATATATATATATATATATATATATATATATATATATATATATATATATATATATATATGCTCAAGAACAACAACCCATCACATATATCCTAAGTATATCATCTATATATATACATGACTGATCAACCAAGGGTTAAGGCAGACTAAACTTATAAGGGTCTGAAACAATGCTTAGAACTTGGCTAAGGATGAATGGTCTGAATCAAGGGGACATGGTATCTAGTGAAGGGTCTGCACACTGCCTATAAAGGTGATCAACACAAAGGGACTCAACACGAAGGGAACTTAACTAAAATGGAAAACTGAACCAAGTATAGGCTAAACAACATGTTTATAACCCTATACAACAATGGCCTATAGATACCAACTAACCTATATCCCATATGCCAATATCATCTGCAATCTATCTATGCAAATAGACCTCTCGGTCTTAGGTGAAACTACAACTATACTCAAAGGCAGGCTCTGGTCATGGGTGCCTCACTGGAAAAGGTAAGGGAAAGTAGTAATAATCATCAAAGATGTAAGGCATACTAATATCCTATGTGTAACTGGTTGGTATTATAGATAACAGGAGAATTATCTGCAATGAGTTACTATTCTAACACCAATACTAACTATCACCTCTAGGGTACAGACACTCTACAAGTCATCATACCATTATACTATGAAGGAACTACCTATGAATAAGCTCTACAAAACTAAATATCCCTACTCCTAAGTCATTTATAACAATCAAAAGGGTATGATGTTTAAACCTTCTCAAGATACAATCTGTTAATCATATGCGTCTGTCCAAAATCATGTTGTCCAGAGTCTTTATCATGCTAGTGAGCAAGGCTACGATAATCACAGAGTCCTTGACTAAGGTACGTGCCTCTAGGTTCATGGTATTTAAAACTTTCGTACTGCCGCATGCGACGACAAAAACCTTAAATTTCCATACCCGAGAATACATCCAAAATCTGACTACATGTCCTCACTATGCCAACTAACACGAATAACGAGGATTCTAGATCCCATGATTTAGGCGACCTAGCCCATATGATTTTCTCAGAAGAAAAAAACAAACACAACAAAAGAGTAACATGACAACAATAAATCAATCAACAAGGAACAGATGGAATTGGATTTCAAGGTAATTATAAAAGACAATTGTGGGAATGGAATTGAGAAGAACGGAACTTGCAGCAAGATCTCCAACGGTTTGTGCATCCTCGACTGTCCTGACGATAGCTCGCCCTGCTGGTTTCCTCCAGCCTGATGCTGATACTGCACAAATCTCTGCTGCTGATGCTGCATGAATCGCTGCTGCTGAGAGAAACCGGATATAAAGGGAAAAGTCTCTGTACAGACGGAGGTGCACCTCCAATATAGCAAAAACGCCAACCTGAGTCGGCACAACAGAAGCTGCAGTCTCGAGGCCCTGATGAACAGGACGAGAGGTGGCCAGCCTCTCGATAGTATCCCCCGAACCGAAGCGATGAGATCGTGTCTTCATAACCATCATAAAGACAGATCAAAATAAGAAGCAATTTCTGAGAATGAAGCAAAAATTCAAAGAAGAACAATTTATATTCAAGGGAAGTCAATAAGCAACAATTTTAGACAAAAGGAATCGGATTAAGAGTTTTTCCTGATGTGATTAAGTACCTCCAAAAATATCCTAATCCTACTGCAGGCTGTAGTGATACTCTAGTTCGAATACCACTACATAAACTCGACCTATATGGGCCACCACTAAAAACGTGTCACGACCTGCATCCACTGTGAGGGTACGAGAGCGTAACAATGTCCAGCCTACGCCGTAGTGTCGGCGGTAGAACGCTGTTTTAGGTCATGAACTATAACTAACATAATATGAATACTCTCCATAAGGAGGCCAACACAGAGGTACAACTCAATCACAATCTAAGGTAGAATATAGCATGATGGAAAATAGATAAGAAATCCTCAACTGAGGTACAGCAGAAAGAAGTAACCAAGTCTCAACATCTCTAAAATATACAACTCTGAAAATAAGACAACAGCTAAACATGAAAAGAAAGGACAGTCTAAGCTATCTACACTATACAAGGTATCATCCTGAGCAGCTGCCTGAACCTCTCCAGGGGTCCAGGTCGCGAGTGTCAACTAGGCAAACTCCAAGTAAGGGTGCAGGGTTCCTCATCATCTTCTGTAAAATTTTTAACAGGTCCAGTCAGGACGGGAGCGAGCACAAAACATCTCACGCAGTTCATATCATGTTAGGAAATATAAAGCATGCAATAGAGTAAGGTACATGAAACGCTGAAAGAAGAATGTATATGAAAACAGCAGAGATTTGATAATGGAAAATATCTATATATGATAAGTAAAAACTGTAAGCAACATGTGATTTAGAGCACAATATGGTTATGTAAACGGGTTAGATTATACAATAAAATGGGACTCCTTTGTACGTGGGTATACAATGGACATATACAATTTCTTATACAATAGGATTGATCACATAACCAATTTTACTCTCCCTCCCCAATCAATACACAAGGATCCAATTCAGTTACGTTACCTTATACAATAGCTTGTACAATAACATATACAATGGCTTGTACAATGGCTCAATGTGATAATGAGAGTACAATATGCACAATGAGTGTACAATGATAAGGGTATTCAATAAATACAATATGTAAGTGAAACACACATCATAATATGTATTTAGTGAATACAAGGAGATAACATCTCAGAAAAAGATCCACATAGTACCAATCCGTGATAATGATCGTGTCAGCATCAAGTACAGTAATCTAGAGCAAGAATATAAATCCAGACAATGCACTCGCCTCGTATCTAAATTTCTGAAGTAAATGTACCGTCCGAGATGAGGTACCTGACTCCTATTTAGAGCAATACAAGTCAAGATGTATACAAGAGATGATAAATGTAATCTACAATGCATCTGCATGCTGTCTAGGTCAAACTAGACCAAAGTCAACTCTCGGTCAACTCTAGTCAACTAGACTGGTCAAACTAGGTCAAGCCTAAGCCAAACAAGTCTAACAAGTCTCACTAGGCCTAACCAAGCCTAGTCTAGCAATCACACACCAATCACAAGTCATACTAGACTATCAACACACAACATTGGTGTATTCATATCATACACATAGGCCATATGCCCTATAGTCCACATCACACATATTTCACATATCATATACATAACAATATATATATCTAAAATATAATACACCCACATATTATAATATATAGGATACCTATATATTCATCTCACATATATACACACATGTCCATAAATGTATCTAATATAATATAGTGCACTCATATATTTGTAGGATACATTAAAAATGTGAGTCTAACATACACATATGTATATATATATATGTGTGTACACATATCCATAGGGAAAAAGGAGAATGAAAGTGCATGTGTTCAAGTGTATGTGTGTGTGTGTCATGTGACATGAGAGTGTCACTTGAGGGTGTGAAACCTGTGTGTGTGTGTACATGAAAAGAGAAATCAACACTAGTTATGAGTTTACACTACACATGGCACAAAGCTAATCCATCTACATTACACATGTATTATACTTAACATGCATGGCTACAAGTATACATCTATATACATTAGAGTAGAGACTATTTAAGTTATAACTAACATGCATCTATACTTTACATAAATCTATATATATTATAGCAATCATTTAGAGATGGGTTACATAGCATGGTAGTTGATATAGAGTGGAGTGTCCTTGTGCAGAGGGTGAAGTTCATTCTCAGTTTAGTTCCACATTTACATATAAACTAAAGTGAGCTATCCCATAAACTGGTGTAACTAATCACATAAAATGAACCATGTTATCTGAAATCTGCCACTAAGCCAACATCCCATATGCATACAGCTCATGCATTGTCTAATACTGAAATTAACTAACATTTCGAATTAAGGGGTTGAAGGTTAATATTACATTCATTGACATTCCACTATATTGAAAACTGAAATTGACTTGGCAATAGAAAAAGTAAGGTACATATGTTTACATGGACAGTTCAGTGTTCGAACAACCTAAAATGAACTAACATTCAATCTAAATATCAGCTATGCATTGGTTCTATGTCTACATATGAAATCTGATATTGTATTTACAATATTTATACATTATGTATTCATATCTATCATTACATATATACCTTGCATTTATATCTAGCATTCATTATATACTTTCATGCATGAATTGTATATCATTCTTTCATTCATGCATTTATGCATTGCTTACATATATTACATTAATTGCATTCCTACATGCTTGCATTCAACCATATATATACATTAATGTAAAGAGGATATATATCATATATATTATTTTATTCATCTAACATATCATGCATTACATACTCTATATTCATTTAATATCCATACTACATAGGCTCATAGGTTACACAAAATGCATATATCGTATAGTCACTCTTTTACTTAAAACCAATACTGTACCAATTGGGCATTCACTAAATTCTAAGATTAAAGTATGTTGTAGTACTTCATGTTAGCTTTCCAAAACTTCAAACGGATCGCATTTTCGTGTCCGGAAGCTCCCGAAATCACAAAAATACCGAAACGCGTTTGTCTTTCGTATAGCTGACACTCAAATAATTCTACAAAAAGTTACAGAAAGAATTTGGCTTATTGAAATATATATTTGGAAAGCTAACTTCGATACAGTTCTTTTAAAAAAAATGGAAGATAAATCGGAGTTTTAAGCTAAAAGTTATGACATTTCTAAGTTGCTATTGCTACTAAAAACGTGGATAAAAATTATGACAAATTTGGGTAGTTTGAGACAAAAGAACACAAGTATATAACATAATATAGCAAGAACTCACTCTCTACACTAATATATATATATATGAGACACTATAGAACACATCTCCAATACAAAAATATGAGATTAAACATGTAATAATTCATTCATACATAACAACAACACATAGTGTGTCCAAATTTGGGGTTTTCCCACATGGACACAACCACAACACAAAGGACACTCATATGACCTCCAAATGGACACGAAATGGACACAAATAGAGATACAACCATGGGGGTCATTCCTATGGATTCAAAATAGACCTATATACATGAGAAAATGAATAGGAGAAGGGATTTATACCTTCCGGTAGATCGAATCGAAGAAAAGCCTTCCCGGAGCGACACCGACACGTAGAGATTCCAAAAGGATACGAACGAGCTCCGAATCCTCCCAAACTTGGGTAGCTTCCTCCTTGGCTAGAATGGAGAAGGAAAGAAGAAGATTTGGTGGCAAAATGGAAGGATTTGGTGGAGAAATTGCTAGGGATTGCTTTCTAGAAATTTGGGGAAGAACAAGAGAGAGAGTGTGGATGAGAATAATGAAATGAACTTGAGCCTATCCTCTCCCAAAGTGGCTGGCCATATGAGGCTATTTTTCCTATTATGGTAAGGTCCAAAATGCCACCACTAACCTATTCTATTAGTATTAGGAAAAAGCTAATTGGTTGGGGCTAAATTAGTCATTCTAAAGTCTCTAATCACACTAACCTTATCCATAATAATTAGTCTAACCTCTAACTAAAATATTTCTATCATGTGGGCCATGGCTAACTAATGTGTGGGTCCACTAAAGTCAACACTACCCCCGGGTCCCCGTTTCAAGTCGGATTGAGCTGAAATTCGAACCCGACTCAAATAACCCCAAAACAATATCATAAATAATAAAATAAATTTCAAAAATATTTCAAAAATATAAAATGACAAAATTACCCCTGTTCCTGAAAACTTGGGGTAACAAATTCCTCGAAATTAAAACCAAACAATAGTAAAATGTCAAAATCACAAGTCATAATTTTAAATAGTTTAAAAATGATTAAAAATCACCAAAAATCATAATATGAAATAATTATCAATAAATAATAATTATAATTACAAAATTTCAAAATTACCCTCATCTGGAAACCTGGATGTTACAAAATGTGTCACGATCTGCTCCCAGAAATTCGGGCATGAATCGTGTGTACGTCCAGCCTACATTGTAGTATCGGCGGTAGAATGCTGTCTAAACCTTAATAAATTCATCCAACAAAAACTACATAGTTTATATATTCCATATCACTTCCAATTCCACAGATAAATCAAGAATAACTAAAATATACTCAATCACAGAGCTAGAGAGGATAGATAGAAAATAAATATATAATCTTAAAGAGTCAAATAATACTAAATGCCAATCTGCTGATCTAAGTCAAAATAATCCTCAAAAAAAATAATATCTGAAACGGTTTCCTAGAGACAAATCCAATCAAAACTAGATGGCATATAAATAACTTTCATCTGCAAATGGCAACTTTACTAAGATCGTCTCATGATCACCCTGTATGTCAAGATCAGCCTCTCTTGTAGTATGCTCAGTAAGACCATAATAAGTAGGGCATAAGTCTTCTAACTCATGGCCTAAAAATAGTTATCCAGTCAGAATTGGAACAAGTACACATATGACAGGCTATTCAAAACATGATAGAAATTACACAAGATAAAATAGCATATGTGATATAAACTAATAGATAAAATTAACATCATGAAAAAGAACAACTAAACTCTATGACATGACATAGCAACTAGAAGAAAACATATAATTATGATAACATGGCATGTGATGACGAAAACAAGATGAATCAAGTAAATCGGCACCTATCTAAGTGTTTTGAAATATCATGTTCGACATGTGAACGACTAAGGGATAGATCTGGCCAACTGCACGTGTCGTATACGGTTGTTATTCATCACGAAAGACCATGGGATAGAAAGGGTAGTTCATACGTCTACTGAGAAATTTCCCCGCCCGACTAGTACTCATATATTCAAGTCACGGTATGAACATGTCAGAACATGGTAACCAAGTAGATATAATAGGCACGAACATAGTAATCACGAAATATGATACATGTATGGAATCCATAATACTAATCCCGTGTAACAAGCGTGTCAGCAAAACATGAGATGCATATGTATAACATGTAATAGAAAAACTATCAGAAATGAAAGCAATCAGTATATATACTTGCATGTGGTCCTTAGCTGATGGTAAGGTTTAGGATCCATATCTTGGTCCAAATAACATATTTATAATTAATGAGATTAATAACCATAACTTAGAAATTAATTATCAAACTTTATCTATTTCTATTATTCATCTAAATTCATGTATCTATCTAGTTGTACTTGCTAATGTAAAACTCTATATGTTGTATCTAGGTATCCTTGTATCTCTATACTTATTTGTATCACATATTGAATTTATCTATCATACGATTAGGTCTCTAGGTAACATACCTCTATCTATTTTATATACTTCCTATATGTATGCAGAGATTTGTTAACCTACTCTCTACTTTATATTCACAATTTCCAAGTTTACCAATTCCTATTAGGCCTATCTACTAACATCTAGCTATCATATATACTTTCCTATATATATTCTTATTTACCCTTGTATTCAACCTCCCTACTACCCTCTAATATGTATTTGTCCACTTGGTGTATATATGAAATATTATGGCTATCTTACCCATGAATTATATCCCATCCCCCCTGGTAGCAGCTTTGAAATTCCTATTACCAAAGCATGTAACTTACAATACTCCACACCCTAATCCTTCCACATCCAACCACTATTACCTATGTTCCTAACCTACCTGTATGCATAAATTACTACACATTTTGGTGTCTCTCCCCTCCAATACTTAACTGATATTGCATTCCCCCCTTTTTGCAGTAGAAAGCTTTACCATCTCAAACCTACATACACTTAACACCCACATATATTCCCTTTGATACCCTGTAATGTGCAGAATATAGGTTGCTTAATGCAGAATATATAAAAACATTGCTTTGTCCGCAGTTTACATTGGCAGACCAATCACTTGACCCTGCATGTGTACTACAAACCATACACCTATTAACTTGGTGGCACACAGGTTATCTATACGTGTATTAGTGTCTTGAATCTGTGTATCTATATAGATACTTACCTAGACTACCTGCAGTTACAATCATCTGTACAAGCCCAGCTTAGTGACCATCTATATTTGCTTGTGTATTTGTTTGCTATTGGAATTTCTTTATTGCTAATGTGGTACTGCTGCATACACCCACATAGTTTGTTAGACCCACATATAAACTGGATTCTACACCCCTATAAAGCCAATTAATACCTCTACATTGTATACTAACAACTGCTCCTTGGAAACCCATATGTCTATGTTACTTACACTTGTGCACTTAGCAATATGCATCAATTCGTACTAATTTTGCATCCTAAATAACCACACAGGGACTTGAAACGCCATTCAGGGACTGTTACAAGATACACCCTTGATACTTAACACTTCTGATTTTTCGGTCTATACTTAGCATACGTCATCTATGTAGTTGTTCCCTTATACTCTGTATACCCGATACACTAGACAATGTATATTAGCTACACAGGAATTCCAAGATGTCGGCCATATCATGTGTTGCTCGACACATGCTCCCACGTCAGCATACCACCCCTAACATAGTTGCATATGTCTGCTCAATTTCGTATCCTATAGGTGGTACCTAACTAGTATAGTTTATAGGAATTCCTTTACATGTGCCATTGCAGTGTACCACTGCTGTTGTACACACGCCAGGATACATGATTCCAGCATACATATACACACATAGGAATTTATACATAGGGACTAATACAAGCCCCAATATCTTGTTACCGACACATCTTCTTGCTATACTCTGTTGTAGTTTCTTCCCTACTGCTAAACGTACTCTAAACTCTGCACACTCATATTGGTCATATAGTACTACCAAAACACCCGACCACTCTATTGATACATAACCCCTCAAAAGTTCTATAATATATTTATATAGAACATGTGGGGTACTAGATTTCTCTCAGGTATAGAATATATAATATATTTATATAGAATATGGATGTTCTATCTTCCCTCAGGTATTTCATTGAAAATGTGGTGTATTAGATTTCCCAGTTGAACTACAATATGCAAATCAAAGGAATTTGATGATTACCTAACAACAGTTGTCTTTGGTGATCGGCACGAGGGAGAGGTATCTGACACGAGAGATGAGTCGTCATGTTTCTTGTGATGAAGGAAGGTATTAAAATTTAGGTTTGTGATTGTAAGACGTCTAAAATTTTTCACATATTTTATATATAATTTATATATTTATTTGAGTTATAAATGGTTTATATATATATATATATATATATATATATATATATATATATATTTTAATATTTTTATTATTATTATATATTATATATATATATATATATATATATATATATATATATATATAAATATAAATATAAATATATATATATATATATATATATATATATATATATATATATATATATATATATATATATATATATATATATGACCAAGATGCAATGATGAGCCAAGACTTATCAGACCCTAGAAAAAGGGCCTAGGGTGAAAGGGCACCCAGGCCAATACAACTCCGAATAAAGATCGGACTCTGCCCGACCACTTTATACCAGATCATAGAGATCTGTATAATTGAAACCCAACACAAGTTCGATTAGATCCCATAGAGTCCCATCAGACATAAGAAACTCCCTTCTTCGTTAGTTTAGTAAAAGGTTGGTGCCCGAAAAGATATGTTATAAATCTTCGGATGTATGCCAAATGTCTTTGTAGGCCCATCAGCTCACGGAGATTCTTTGGTGGAGCCATGTCCAAAATGGCCTTAGTCTTTTCAGTGTCAATGTGAATACCCTTGGTTGAGCCTAAAAACTTGCGACTAGAAACCCCTAGGAAAGACTTGGTTGGGTTCATCTTTAGATGATGTGCTCGCATCAAGTCGAATACTGTCTTTAGATCCTCCAAATGGTCAGCCTTCTTCCGGCTCTTAATAGTAATATCGTCAACATAACATTCTACCATTTTTGGAGGTGTTCACAAAATATAGTGCTCATAGCCTGCTGATACGTTACCCCAACGTTCTTTAAGCCGAATGGCATCACTGTATAATAGTAGATTCTTTTTGGCGTTAAGAATGAAGTATGCTTTTCATCGTCGAAGAATATTTTGATTTGGTTGTAGCCTGAAAAATCGTCCATAATAGAGACACGTTCGAAACCACAGGTATTATCGATCATTATGTCCGTGATTGGGAGAGAAAACTCGTCTTTTGAACATGTTGAGTTAAGATTCTGGAAGTATTTGCAGACTCGAATATTTCCATTCTTCTTGGTGACAAAAACAACATTGGCTACCCAATCTAGGTGTTACTTCATGAATGAAATCGCTGGTGATGAGCTTGTTTACCTCAGTTTCAATAGCATCCATAATATAGGACGAAAGCACCGCTATTGCTGTTTGACCAATTTAGCATCTGGCCAAATGTTAAGCTTATGCATTTCGACCTACGGGTCTAGCCCTGGAATATCCTCATAGCTCCAAGCTAAGACATCAATGTAATCTTGGATCAATTGTATCAAAGATTTTCGGTCTTCTCGTGTCACACTTTTACTAATAAAGATTGGCTTGGATGAAGACTCATCTTCTAAGTCGATTTGTACGACCTCATCTTCGGTGGGAGGTTCTCGTTGTTCGAAACGCCATTCCTACTAAAATCCTAGGCATTAAGCCCAGTTTCTTCTTCGAAGAATTCCAACATCTGGTCTTTATCCTCTAATATGGGATCTGTGGAGGTCATATTGACTGACAAAACCTTCTTGAAGGCCTGGCCGATACTGGTATCGTAGTCCCAAGTTGAGGAATCTGATGAGTGAGAATGCATCTCGACTTTCGCTTCTGAACTCTCCAGAGTTGTTGGGGGCGTCACATTGCCTAACCCATGGCGAGTACATTGGTAACAATCTTGAGGCTTCACCTTAGAAACTGGAAGACGTAAGAGAAGGCGTTGATCTTTACCATAGTTTAAGCCATTGCCACTATTCAAGTCATAACCCATCTTTTGGATGAGGCATTTAGCCTGAGAAGTATAACAGTATATTTGCTATTATCTATTTCTGGTTCAATATGGGTAAGTTTTTGGTGACATTCCATCCTACCAAAAATAATAGTTTAGTGGTTCTTCCTTACCGGGACCACGAAGTAAGCATCTCGGGAGGGGATAATCCGTTTGCGGTATTAATGGTTGTTACTTGTGTTTGTAATGTACCTAAAGCATTATCAAAGACATACATAATATTCTATTGTGCACAAAAGCAGTTCAAAGATAGCCTTTAATTTATAAAATACGGAACTTTGTCCTGATGGATTACATCATCTAAAGAGGGTGCCTCAGTATGGACAAATATGTAGTCCCCCAACTTTTCATCCGTGAGGATCGAAACAGCTACAAGAGAAGGTGGTGGGGCTTTTCGTCGTAGTTTGACTACCAGGGGAGCTGAAGCCGGAGGGTCTCGTGATCTTGGAGCTGCTTATGGGGTCCTTCTTCGCAACCTGACCCTGATAGGCTCTTGGGCTCCTGCTGGCAACTTGACAGTCATTGGGGTAGGAGCTCTTTTGTGAAGCTTAGCCATGATAGGGGCTGACATTTAAGGAGGCCTTCCTTTCAGTCGAACTCTCAGTAGTTCTTCAGTCGCTGCTATAGCTTCTGCCTTATCGCCTGTATTATTGTCATCATCGTCGGAGTGCGCAGACTTGTATAATGCAGCATTAGTATCATACGCATCGAGTCCTCGAAAGGGATTAATATCAGCAAACTCTATTTTAATGCCCCGTTGCTGGCTACGTACATCATACATTGATGGAGGATAGAGGGCACGATCACATATTCATGTATCCATGGACGTCCCAATAAGACGTTGTAAGATATGTTCGCATCAATGAAATAACAGGTCACCTATGTTTGAAGATCACCTATCTGGCACTTCAGACAAATTTTACCCAAAGGATTGCTTTTTTTGGCGTTGAAATCACTAATTGTAGTGTTGGATGCAGTTAATTGGTGCTTCGGTATCCCCAAAGTCTGTAGTAAACTCCGGGAGATAATGCTAAGAGAAGGACCATGATCGATGTGGATGCGATCGACCTTAATGGAACCAACATACCCTGTATAGTACAGAGGTCTGTTATGCCTATTATTCTTCAACAACATGTCTTGCTGAGAGAAGGTGATGTTCAGAATTGTTTCAGCCATACTATGGCAATGTGGGCAAGTCGTGGGATCTTCTAATGGTTGTTGGACTTGGCTGAGAAAAGAGTCAGCACGTTATAACGCCTCGCTAAGGGCATCCCGTGTCTCTTTGGAGAGACAAAGAAGCTCGAAGAGTGATAGCCTGGCTGGAGTATGGGCAAGCCAATATATCGAAGTGGTAGGGCTTAATTATCCCTACCGCTGAGTTTTTCCTTAGTAGTTTGTCAAATGGAACCTCCTTCTGCTTTGGTTTATCTGTCGTCGGATGTTGAGACGAACCTACTTTCAAAGCATTGGGTGTCGTGGCTATAGCAGACGGAGGTACATCTTCCTCCGGAACCTGATTGCCTTTTCGCTGGTAAGATAAACCAGAGGAAGTGCCAATCAGGACTTCGTCGGTCGTGGTATACACCATACGACATGATTTGGATTTCTTTTATTTGACAGAGCGCGTCGTGGGCTGCATCATGTCTAGGGCAAGATCGGGATGTACTACATAACTTTACCTTGTAGGGTTGTAAGCGAGATCCTTCCTTGAGAATTATCACGGGCCGGTGGGAGGTTAATGACCTCCATTGTCGTCCTGGGGATCGGAACGAAGTCATCTTCGACTTTCGTCATCGAAAAGCTGTCAAACTAAAGGGTCACCATATTGGTGGTGACCATTTTGTCCTCATAGTCAAGTGAGAGGACATTTGCATCAATGAGCCTTTGTATCTACTTCTTCAACACATAGCAGTCACGTGTCGAGTGGTGGATGTACCAATGTAGTGATAGTATTTGGGGTTGTCCACCTTGTCCACTTTGTCGGGACATTTGGGGGGTGAAAGCTGGAGCCAGCTTATCGCCTTTTATGAGAACGTTGAAGAGCTCCAACACATCATCATCATTAAAGAAATAATTTTCTTTCGGTCTTTGGAACTCTATTAGCTTTTGGTTCACAGATGCTGAACCTTTTGGAAATAATTTTTACTTTATTGTCGAGTGTAGAAAAGTTTACCCCAAGCAAGTGTGCATCCCGGGCATTCCTTTCAGCATTGTCGACACTGATAATAAACGCCGTCCACTCCGTGCATCGAGGAGCATTGTGCCAGAGTTTGATTGCAGGGAGCATATTTTTGCAGCACGAGTCCATTAGGACGGGCTCAGGTACGCCAGGAGGTAGCCTAAAGGCCGCTTGGTGAAAGCGCTCGATGTAGGCATGAACGGGCTCTCTTTCTTTCTGAGCAATGTCCATAAGAGTGGACATCGTCATGTCCATTCCCCTCTCGTAGAACTAGGAGAGGAAAAGTCGTTTCAAATTATCGAAAGACAAAATGCAGTTGTCGGAGAGGTTGCAGAACCATTCGTATGCCACCACCTATATCGCTGTCACTACCACAATCCTAAGGAGGGTTATTTTTCATTTTATATTATTTATATTGTATATATAGTTATTTAATTAATTACTTGTGAAGGTTGCATTTATTAGTTGACTAGCCTATTTATTTGGCCTTTGATTAGTGGACCTATTTGGACTAGACATGACACTTTGACTCATGTTTTAGTTGAACACAACTAGTCTCATTTAAGTTATGTTAAGTCAAGTTTAGATTTAGAACTAACCAAACACTTAGACTAGAAACAATCCTACATTAACTTAAGTGTTCATGACAAATTGAGGGGCATATTGGACATTTCAAATAGGCTCTAGGATACCCTATATGGTCGGCCAAAAGAGGAAGGTTTCCTTATTCTTCAATATATCACTTGAGCCTCCAAAGCCCTAGTTTAGAGCTCTACAAACCCACTCCATTTCTCACTCATTCCTCCACCAAAACCCTTCCAAACTCTCTCAAATCTCTACCCATTCTTTATCCTAGATGGCTTGGAGCTTGGAGACTATGGAGCACAAGAAGAGGAGGCCAAAAGCTTGGAGATTGTGTCCTACTTAACACTTGAGTACTCTTTGGGAGTGTCATTGGGAATCCATCTCCCAATAGGTAAACTACTTGTCATTTCTCCTAGTTTAGACTTTATTTTCATGCATGACACCATTAAGAACTCACCCATTGATTGGGGATAACCATAGGGGAAAGAACTAGGCTCTAACCATCATTTTGGTGGAAGTTATATAGAATTTTTGTGCCATTTCAGAGAAAATCTGAATATGGCACACTAAGTGTTTGTCATATTATTTGATAGGCTAAATGGACATGTGAATAGTATATGAGGATAGTATTGTGTCCACATATGGATACTAATATGTTGTGTCATGTTACATTAGGACACGAAGTCAATTTAGGGATTTTACTCCTCCTACATTGTCACAACATGTCACATTTTACATGACACCTTGCACTAGCTAGACACTACACTAACTAGCTTCTAATTGTCATTTTAGACATGTTTATATATTGTGGGATGGTTAGGACAAGGATTGGTGTAAGTATCTGTAATGTTCCTATTTTGAAATACGTATATGACCGTATTATTGTATTACGAGGATTTTAAAATTTGGTATTGTTAAAATTTTATTATTAAATTATTGGAAGTGAATTTTTCCTATTATTATTAATGTTATTATTAATTTTTTTGTTCCAATTCTACCCTCCCAAAATATCTAACCTAACTCCCTCTCTCCTCACTCAAATCACCCCTCAAATCACTCATCCACTCCCTCTCTCCTCCCTTACCTTTCCCACTCTCACTCTCTTCCTCTCTCCTCCCTCTCTGTCGGCTGGAGAAGCCAACCCCCCCTCTCTTTTATTTTCTCTCGCTCACTCTCTCTCCCTTTCACTGCTCTCATCTCCCTCTTCTCTCTCCCTGCTCTCTTCGTCTCCCTCACTGGAAGAGCTCCCCAGACCCCTCTCTTCCGGCCTCCCTCTCCTTTCCGACCTCCTCCTCGACCCGATCTCCGGCGACCAGCCCCATGGCCGTCGCCCTCCACTGCGGCCACCACTACAGCCCCCTTTCTCTGCCTCCTCCTTCCACCATCCGCCTTGGCCGCCCCCTTCTCCGCGGCCACCGCCATCAGCCTCCACCGCCACCATCACTGCTCCGACCACCATCATCATCGTCTCCATCACTCTCAGCCGCGGCCACCACCACTTCTTTTCCTCTTCCGCTGGCCGAGCCCCATGGCCGCCGGAGCTTCTGCCGTCGTTGCTCTCCTCCGTCGGAGCCTGACCCGACCCTGGCCGAGCTGCCTTGTGCCCGTCGGTGAGGTTCCCGAGCTCTCCTCTCTCTCTGTCTCTCGTTTTGTGCTCTGCCTCGTCGAACGTGCCGTCTCGAGCAGTACACTCTCGTGCAGCGAGCCCTCGTGCTCTGTGCGTTTCTTCGAGTTGCGTTCTCCGATATACGTGCACCTCGATTTGTGTACGACTTCGGTTTTCGTGCAACCTCGGTCTACGTGTTGCCTTGAGCAGCGGGACGCCTCGAGCCCCGTGCTGCCTCGGGCACCGTACCACCTCGGTTTGTACACCGCTTTGTTTTCCGTGCCTCAGCCTTTGTGCCTTTCTTGATTTTCGTGCTACATCGATTCGCATGCATGCATCGATTTGCATGACCGTCTCGATTTGTGTGCCGCGTGGACTTCGTACCGCATCGATTTACGTACGTACCTCGATTTGTGTGCCGAATCGATTTATGTGCTCCTTGGACTTTGGGTCGTTTTAATTTACGTGCTCGCCTCGATTTGTGTGTCGCATGATTCGTGGACCATTCTGATATTCGTGATTTTCTCGATCTATGTACACGTTTCGATTTACGTGCACGAGTTTCCCGTTAATCTTGATATTTGTACCATCTCGATTCTCGTGTGCGTCTCGATATACGTGCACGTCTCGGTTTACGTGTTCGTATCGATCTGCGTACCTCGATTTCTGTACCCGATCCCAGTACTGCTTGTGGGACCCACATGGTATAGCCTTCTGCCATCTCTTGTGATTATTCTATTATTTTATTATTTGGTGCTGATGACTATTTATTGTGTGTTCTGATGATCTCGATTGGCGTGCTAGCTTGGATCGCGACTGCCGAAGACTTGCTTACCTAGCCGAGCCCCCTAGGCAAGTATCCCTTGCTCATCGGCGGCTCTTGTCATCTCTCCTGGATTTTATTATATTTAATTTATTATAAATTGTATAACCATGAGTAGTGTAGCTTAGCAGTAGAAATGCCATGATAAACTAGACTAGCTTGGTCTGATACTGGGATAGACCGTATCAGACAACTCGGATGGGTCATCCACACCTCTAAGGACACGAGCACGACTCACTTGTATGGATTGTCCCTGTATGCCCCGTGTCCGACTCGCAGTCGGGTAACGGCTTGGCAAACTATTCTTGTGGCTGTGATTGCGCTTGGGTTAGAATTATGAACATGTGCTGTGATGCGCCCTGCGAGGCGGTTATTTTATTATATTATGCATGTTGGCTTGGCGCCCCGTACGTATTGTAGTGCTGCTGGGGGCCGGGACTTAGTGGTCTCGGGTTCGATTTGTTCCCAGTATGCATCATAGTGCTACTGGTAGCTGAGACTTAGTGTTCTCAGCCTGCGATTCTGCGATTCTGCGGCAGGTTGCGCCGAGTGGTTTTAGCCCCTATTCGTAGGGTGCTCCCATCCAGATTACAAAGGAGACTCTGCCGGATTTTTCCAGAATTCCCAGTTGGGAATTTGGTTCGAAGGATTAGGCAGAACCATTCCTTTGGTTTGCTGGACTGAACTCATGCATGTTCTTCTTGGTATAGCATCCCTGATCCTATTGCCTGCTAGGTAGACTCTCGACTAGATTAGTCGCCTAGCGTCTTGACATGTCTTGTCCGTCAGATAGCGTAAGGAGCGCGGTTCTACTCGGGAGACGGTCTGCAACCCTGGTCCTTGTTTGGTTTAAGGGTTGTGGATCTGCTCCAGAGTGGTTCATGCAATCCTTGCCACTTTTCCGGCGGTATTTAATTTATATATTCTTGTCCCCTAACCATTCATTCTAGGAGTTGTCCTAGTCTAGCCAGCTAGGACTGATAGTTGTCCTAAGTGTCGGGATTTGTAATTTTGGATATATCAGAGGATTGAGTACTAGGGAGAGTATGTCTCGAGAATATTGATTGATAGACTCACGTGGACTCTTGGATCGTGTTGCTATTTCTTTTGATGATGTTCTAATTCGATCGGACAAGACTATGGATTCTTGGATTTTGATGATCGTGAATATTTTGCGGAACGAGGAGAATATCGAGGGTGTTATTATATGATTTTTACTCGACTTTCCAAGCGCCCAAAACCTGGTACCTTTGTGTATTCTGGTAGTTGGGGAAACCTGATTTGATTGCTATGTCTTGGTAGTTGAGGGGCTCATTTTCTAGTGGCTTGTGATCATTGACTTGGAGGATTCTGTGAGCCAGAGGATCTAGCATTGCTTATAGTGATTAGCTTGGTATTTGGTTATTGACCTTCCTGACATGATATTGATTCCATTGTAGAGGGATGACTTTTGATAGATTGATTTGGTGGATAGACCGACTGGATGATTGGAGCTCCAGGCTCCCATATATGCTTGAGATGTTATTATAGTAGAGGTTCTGATCTTGTACTTGACCTGATATACACGCCACGATGTGGGCAAATGACTTCTTGTGACTGACAGATTTGTCCTTGTCCCAGACCTGACTACTTATATCCGTGCTATAAGTCCAGCTTACCCTTTGAGGTACTGGCCCTGACCTTGCACTGCGGTGCCCCTTGTCTATTAGCACTTTGAGGTGCTACTTCCATGATTATATGGCATTGCGATGCCATCTTGATATTCTAGCTATATTACATGATTACCTGTATGGGTACCTTGGTAGTTGGCCTTTAGTCTTAGCGTGGTCAGGATTGCTTGCTTGCTTGTTGTATAACACTAAGGATGGATCACAACTGGGACTATAGGTGCCGAGGTTGATTCTTACTTAGCGTTCTCGTACTGTGGTACGACATCTAGGAGGATGATCATGTGACCACGGCATGTGATTCCGGATAAATACATGGTTAATCTAGGCAACTTAAACTGGTAGAAGCATTGGGAGGGAACAAAATCCCGAGATCGTGCATTACCAGCCTTATCCCAGACATTAGTCATGACCTGCAGGCTGGCCGCCACGGATATTGTTACCATTCGTACTAGTGGATGGCAATATCTGGCTACTTTATGTACTATATATTATATACATGGCATGCTCGGTACGGTGGCCTTACGAGGGACCGGTGGTGACATGCAGAGCCCGGTGGTCTTGCGAGGGACCGGCGCTCATTTAGTCATGATATACTTGGCTCCGCTAGCCCTGCTGGGACGGCACGATCTGAGGATTCCTATATTGCATTGTTGGGGTAACCCAACCTCTATATAGACTGCCGTAGACATTTGAGTGGCCGCTTATTCACCTAAATTGTATGGCTTGTTGTTTGCTAATCTGACTTGCACGTAACGCTGTCCCGGTGCAGTAATTCATTCCCTTGTTCTTGTTTGATGTAGGGGTGAGTTACTGTTTCGATGACAGACTACGAGTTTCAGTTGGCGATGCAAGCATTAGTGGATGTTAGGATGACTGTGATGATTGTTGGTTACTTACGTATTACTTGTTGGATTGCTGCCTTATTTTTTGTAATCGTGCGTTGGTACCGCACGATTCCTTACCTTATTTACTGTTTTTAGATGCTATTTCTGTCATATTTTATCATGCTGGTTTTCTTTGCCCGTCCTCGAGCCTTCCTTTCTGGTACTTACTGCAGTTGGCCTGACCAACCCTGGATTGTTCCCAGAGTGCCTGAGACCGACCCTGTAGATCTTTCAGACTCGACTTGGAGGATGTGCTTCAGTTCCCGACCATGCTAGGAACTGTGGGAAGGTATACTAGTCTACATTATTATTCTGTACTTTGGATTTTCTGATTATCATATGAGTATTCCCTGCTTTCCATATGATTATCTCTTGATGTTGTTTCATTGTGATTTGCCTGTGGACATGAGATCGGATTTAGGCCATAGATTGATTGCATGCTAGGATACCCAGCAAGACTTGACAGCCGTCATCGCCGTATAGCTATACGGTGTAGCTGGCCTACGTCCGTCCCCGTATTTCGGTACTGGGGCGTGATATAGTTTTAGTGGTGGCCCATGCAGGTCTTATTTTGAGATTTTTTGGGTATCACATGATTATTGATCTCAGTCCACTATTCCTTGGTATTCCCACTTGTTACACTTGTCCTTCGCTCCCTTGAACCTGTAAACTGGTCCTCATCTCTACTTGGACCTATCTTGCTTGGCCATGTCTTATTCGTGTTATCTACCTCTGATCCTTGTTTGATAGATATGATCCTATAGTTGGTTATGTCGATCACCTTATTTGATGAGATGTTATCTCCATTATTTAGGTTACATGGTTATTTATCTTGGGTTCTGTACTCTCTACCGGTGTTTTGCCTTGTTTGATTTCCTGTTATCCATTTCGTGCGTTGACTTCGTGTTGACTTAGTATCACTATCGCCCTCTTCGAGCGTTGGCTGGACTGCTGTGGAATGAAGATTCCATCTGGACTCCGAGATCGGATATTTTAACATTTGTTGAGTATCCGAGGGATATTCTTGTATCGATTCGGCTTCCTTGATTCCGGATAGTTCTGCACTCATGATTATATATTTCAGATATTATTTTGATTATAGATATACCTTCTATACATCATGTTTTGATATGGATTCTTGATTTGGAGTATTTTCCTATGGATATGGAGTATTTCCCTAGAAAAGCTATCTTGTGGTTATTATTAAAGATATTTTTGGATGTGTGTTGTGATTCACCTAGATTTGAATTTTGATTGTTTTTCTAGGACTCTCGTTATATTGTTAGAGATTTTTGTGATTTTGGTGATCTCGATATGTGAGTTATGGATTTGATTCGTTTTTGGGTATTTGTCGAGAGTACCGGGTGACCATAGTATACCTTGACGGCGTGGTAACGAAAGTTACAGTCGCTCGATTATAGTGCCCTGATGCATCTTTTGCAGCCATTTTGGATGGCGTGGCAAGGAATGATCATGACACACATTTTTCGGATATTAGGAAACTACGGTCATCAGTTCGAGACAGATATCCTGTATTTTATGATTTTATGCGGATTTATTATTTTTCTTTATGCAGTTGGGATTTTACGTTTTCTGACATTGTTTTCGACATTCTATACTTGTTTTGATTTATGGGGTTATTTCGTGTATGCGAGACCATGATTTTCGAGATTCTTTCAATGTTTTGGATTTACCTTACGAGTTGATTTATTTAGCTAGACCTTGTTCCCTTTGATGTTTTCATATTGAGATTTTGTTCGTTTCTTATTATATTACTTGATTTCTGTAAGGTGGGTAGAGTTTTCTTGGCCAATGTATATGTACTAGTTTTGAAAACCCTACTTTTATAATTTTGAAATTTCGAGGACGAAATTTTTGTAAGGTGGGTAGGATGTAATGTTCCTATTTTGAAATACGTATATGACCGTATTATTGTATTACGAGGATTTTAAAATTTGGTATTGTTAAAATTTTATTATTAAATTATTGGAGGTGAATTTTTCCTATTATTATTACTGTTATTATTAATTTTCTTGTTCCAATTCTACCCTCCTAAAATATCTAACCTAACCCCCTCTCTCCTCACTCAAATCACCCCTCACATCACTCACCCACTCCCTCTCTCCTCCCTTACCTTTCCCACTCTTACACTCTTCCTCTCTCCTCCCTCTCTGTCGGCTGGAGAAGCCAACCCCCCCCTCTCTCTTATTTTCTCTCGCTCACTCTCTCTCCCTCTCACTGCTCTCATCTCCCTCTTCTCTCTCCCTGCTCTCTTCCTCTCCCTCACTGGAAGAGCTCCCCAGCCACCTCTCTCTCGGCCTCCCTCTCCTTCCCGACCTCCTCCCCGACCCGATCTCCGGCGACCAGCCCCATGGCCGTCGCTCTCCACCGCGGCCACCACCACAACCCCCTTTCTCTGCCTCCTCCTTCCACCATCCGCCATGGCCACCCCCTTCTCCGCGGCTACCGCCATCAGCCTCTACCGCCACCATCACTGCTCCGACCACCATCATCATCGTCTCCATCACTCTCAGCCGCAGCCACCACCACTTCCTTCTCTCTTCCGCTGGTCGAGCCCCATGGCCGCCGGAGCTCCTGCCGCCGTTGCTCTCCTCCGCCGGAGCCCGACCCGACCCTGGCCGAGCCGTCTTGCGCCCGTCGGTGAGGTTCCCGAGCTTCCCTCTCCCTCTCTCTCGTTTTGTGCGCTGCCTCGTCGAGCGTGCCGTCTCGAGTATTGCACTCTCGTGCAGCGAGCCCTCGTACTCTGTACGTTTCCTTGGGTTGCGTTCCCCGATGTACGTGTACCTCGATTTGTGTACGGCTTCGGTTTTCGTACAACCTCGATCTACGTGTTGCCTTGAGCAGCGGGATGCCTCGAGCCCAACGCTGCTTCGGGCACCGTGCCACCTCGGTTTGTGCACCACCTCATTTTCCGTGCCTCGGCCTTTGTGCATTTCTTGATTTTTGTGCCGTATCGATTCGCGTGCAAGCATCGATTTGCATGATCGTTTCAGTTTGCGTGTCGCGTTGGACTCCGCACCGTATCGATTTGTGTGCTCACCTCGATTTGTGTGCCGAATCGATTTACGTGCTCTTTGGACTTTGGGTCGTTTCGATTTACGTGCTCTCCTCGATTTGCGTGTCGCATGATTCGTGGACCATTCTGATATTCGTGATTTTCTCGATCTATGTGCACGTCTCGATTTACGTGCACGTGTTTCCCGTTCATCTCTATATTCATACCATCTCGATTATCGTGTGCGTCTCGATATACATGTACGTCTCGGTTTACGTGTCCGTATCGATTCGTGTACCTCGGTTTCCGTGCCCGATCCCTGTACTGCTTGCGGGACCCATACGGTATAGCCTTCTGCCATCTCTTGTAATTATTCTATTATTTTATTATTTGGTGCTGATGACTATTTATTGTGTGTTCTGAGGATCTTGATTGGCGTACTAGCTTGGATAGCGACTGCCGAAGACTTGCTTACCTAGCCGAGCCCCCTAGGCAAGTATCCCTTGCTCATCGGCGGCTCTTGCCATCTCTCCTGGATTTTATTGTATTTAATTTATTGTAAATTGTATAACCATGAGTAGTGTAGCTTAGCAGTAGAATTTCCATGATAACCTAGACTAGCTTGGTCTGATACTGGGATAGACCGTATCGGACAACTCGGATGGGTCATCCACACCTCCGAGGACACGAGCACGACTCACTTGTATGGATTGTCCTTGTATGTCCCGTGTCCGACTCGCGGTCGGGTAACGGCTTGGCGAACTATTCTTGTGGCTGTGATTACGCTTAGGTTAGAATTATGAACATGTGCTGTGATGCGCCCTGCGAGGCGGTTATTTTATTATATTATGCATGTTGGCTTGGCGCCCAGTACGCATTGTAGTGCTGCTGGGGGCCGGGACTTAGTGGTCTCGGGTTCGATTTGTTCCCAGTACGCATCGTAGTGGTACTGGTAGCTGAGACTTAGTGTTCTCAGCCTGCGATTCTGCGATTCTGCGGCGGGTTGCGCCGAGTGGTTTTAGCCCTATTCGTAGGGTGCTCCCATCCAGATTACAAAGGAGACTCTGCCGAATTTTTCCAGAATTTCTAGTTGGGAATTTGGTTCGAAGGATTAGGCAGAACCATTCCTTTGGTTTTCTGGACTGAACTCATGCATGTTCTTCTTGGTATAGCATCCCTGATCCGATTGCCAGCTAGGTAGACTTTCGACTAGATTAGTCGCCTAGCGTCTTGACATATCTTATCCGTCGGATAGCGTAAGGAGCGCGGTTCTACTCGGAAGACGGTCTGCAACCCTGGTCCTTGTTTGGTTTAAGGGTTGTGGATCTGCTCCAGAGTGGTTCATGCAATCCTTGCCACTTTTTCGGCGGTATTTAATTTATATATTCTTGTCCCCTGACCATTCATTTTAGGAGTTGTCCTAGTCTAGCCAGCTAGGACTGATAGTTGTCCTAAGTGTCAGGATTTGTGATTTTGGATATATCCGAGGATTGAGTACTAGGGAGAGTATGTCTCGAGAATATTGATTGATAGACTCACGTGGACTCTTGGATCGTGTTGCTATTTCTTTTGATGATGTTCTAATTCGATCGGACAAGACTGTGGATTCTTGGATTTTGATGATCGCGAATATTTTGCGGAACGAGGAGAATATCGAGGGCATTATTATATGATTTTTACTCGACTTCCTAAGCGCCCAAAACCTGGTACCTTTGTGTATTTCGGTAGTTGGGGAAACCTGATTTGATTGCTATGTCTTGGTAGTTGAGGGGCTCATTTTCTAGTGGCTTGTGATCATTGACTTGGAGGATTCTGTGAGCCAGAGGATCTAGCATTGCTTATAGTGATTAGCTTGGTATTTGGTTATTGACCTTCCTGACATGATATTGATTCCATCGTAGAGGGGTGACTCTTGATAGATTGATTTGGTGGATAGACCGACTGGATGATTGGAGCTCCAGGCTCCCATATATACTTGAGATGTTATTATAGTAGAGGTTCTGATCTTGTACTTGACCTGATATACACGCCATGATGTGGGCAGATGACTTCTTGTGACTGACAGATTTGTCCTTGTCCCAGACCTGACTACTTATATCCGTGCTATAAGTCCACCTTACCCTTTGAGGTACTGGCCCTGACCTTGCACTGCGGTGCCCCTTGTCTATTGGCACTTTGAGGTGCTACTTCCATGATTATATGGCATTACGATGCCATCTTGATATTCTAGCTATATTACATGATTACCTGTACGGGTACCCTGGTAGTTGGCCTTTAGTCTTAGCGTGGTCAGGATTGCTTGCTTTCTTGTTGTATAACACTAAGGATGGATCACAACTGGGACTATAGGTGCCGAGGTTGATTCTTACTTAGCGTTCTCGTACTGAGGTACGACATCTAGGAGGATTATCATGTGACCACGGCATGTGATTCCGGATAAATGCATGGTTAATCTAGGCAACTTAAACTGGTAGAAGCATTGGGAGGGAACGGAATCCCGAGATCGTGCATTACCAGCCTTATCCCAGACATTAATCATGACCTGCAGGCTGGCCGCCACGGATATTGTTTCCATTCGTACTAGTGGACGGCAATATCTGGCTACTTTATGTACTATATATTATATATATGGCATGCTCGGCACGGTGGCCTTACGAGGGACCGGTGGTGACATGTAGAGCCCGGTGGTCTTGCGAGGGACCGGCGCTCATTTAGTCTTGATATACTTGGCTCCGCTAGCCCTGCTGGGACGACACGATCTGAGGATTTCTATATTGCATTGTTGGGGTAACCCAACCTCCACATAGACAGCCGTAGACATTTGAGTGGCCGCTTATTCACCTAAATTGTATGGCTTGTTGTTTACTAATCTGACTGGCACGTAACGCTGTCCCGTTACGGTAATTCATTCTCCTGTTCTTATTTGATGTAGGGGTGAGTTACTGTTCCGATGACAGACTACGAGTTCCAGTTGGCGATGCAAGCATTAGTGGATGTTAGGATGACTGTGATGATTGTTGGTTACTTATGTATTAGTAGTTGGATTGCTCCCTTATTTTCTGTAATCGTGCGTTGGTACCGCACGATCCCTTACCTTATTTACTGTTTTTAGATGCTATTTCTGTCACATTTTATCATGCTGGTTTTCTTCGCCCGTCTTCGAGCCTTCCTTTCTGGTACTTGCTACGGTTGGCCTGACCAACCCTGGATTGTTCCCAGATTGCCTGAGACCGACCCTGTGGATCTTCCAGACTCGACTTGGAGGATGTGCTTCAGTTTCCGACCATGCTAGGAACTGTGGGAAGGTATACTAGTCTACATTATTATTCTGTACTGTGGATTTTCTGATTATCATATGAGTATTCCCTGCTTTCCATATGATTATCTCTTGATGTTGTTTCATTGTGATTTGCCTGTGGACATGAGATCGGATTTAGGCCATAGATTGATTGCATGCTAGGATACCCAGCAAGATTTGACAGCCGTCATCGTCGTATAGCGTATTCGTACCTTATACAGTGTAGCTGGCCTACGTCCGTCCCCGTATTTCGGTACTGGGGCATGACAGTATCGAAGTTTTAATGCGATACTAGCATGGTGCACACCAAGTGCTTGCGAAATTGCTTATGTGTGCACATACATGTGTGTATTACCTACACTAATGTGTGTGCGTGTGTATGTACATTTTTGTGTGTGGGTGTACCTACACATGAGAATTTGTGTATGTGTGCTAGTAACACATGCCGATGTATGTGTGTGTGCTACCTATAGAGTAGTGGTGTGTGTGTCCCTAAGAAATAGTCCCTATGTGATACCTCCTATGTGAGTGTAATGAGAGTGAGGAAAGAGTGAATGGGAAGGGGGAGAACTGTCAAGTGACAATGAGATGGAGAGTGAGAGCATAGTGTATGTGTGTGTGTATGTGTGTTACAAACACGCATGAGTGTCTAGGAAGGGAGAACTACCAATGTTGTAGGGAGTAGTGATGAGTGTGTGTGTGTATCCTGTGAAGGGATGTGTGTCAGTACAGTGACAAGTGAGTGAAGGGAAGGGTGAATAGTGGCAAGGGCTTGGGGTTTTGCACAGCAGGGAAGCCCTGCAGACAGTGCAGGCCAGTGTCAGTACACTTATGCACTGTACTGCTATTCAATGTTGGATAGGGCCATAGGCCCTGTATGGTCATCACCTGTACACTGGGTGCACAGGCAAGGCAGTACAGGCCTTGACATGCAGGCTTGGCAGCAGGGGCTTAGCCCACTGCAGGTGCATTGGAGGGGACTTGGCCCTTGGGTGCAAGATAGGTTAGAATGAGGAGGGGTCCTGTTGGCCCTTGGTAGTAGGTTATTTCTCACCTGTAATATTTACAGACAGTTAGGAATTGCCCCTGCAGGGAATTGGGCAAGCCACTTGACCATCCTACAGGGTAGTGAGTACAGGGCAGGGTATCCTCCTATATAGGGAGTGCCTGCACAGACGTACAGGGGCTTGGAGTAGGCACGAATGGATTCCTCTCCCTTGTAGGGTAGGAAGAAAGGGGGAGATGAAGTGAATGTGGGCTAGGGAGAAGTCCTGCAGGAGTACAAGGAATTAACTTTCTACAGACAGGATTTGCACAGGGTTGTGTGTGTGAGTGTGTGTATAATTACACACATACTGGTGGCAGGTGCAGGAATTGCACAAGCATGTGTGGCCTTGTGCAGTGAGTTAGATGGGTGTGTGAGTGTCACACTTGTGACAGTGCACCTAGAGTGTGTATGTGTATGTGTATGAGGGAGAGAAGGTAATGGCAATGGTATCATGTGTGTGTGTGTGAGACTGTGAGTGTCAATGTGTCACAGTAAAGTGTTAGAGTGTGTAGATAGTGTAGTGTGATTGTATATGTGAAAGTAGGATTGTGGGATACCTAGGTAATGTATTACAATAGAAAGGGGATGTGTGTGAGGATTAGGTGAGAGAAATTTACCTAAGTATAGATATCCATGTAGTGTGTAGGTAATATGGTATTACCTTGGGTAGGTAATGACATTGAGTAAGGTAGTGAGAATTTACCTAGTATAGGTAAATACATATGAATAGGTAATGTATTTTTGGTAGTATTATGTAGGATAAGGATAGGTAATGGGTTAGGTAATATGAAATTAGGCTAACCTATATAGATAAGGTATTGCACATAGGCAATTACCTATATGTTAAAATAGTTAAACCTAACATAGGTAAAGAAATAGGGTAAGGGGTAAAGGAGTAGGGTATCCCAAGATACCCTATGATTAGGTAAATGTCCAATTAGAGACTAGGATAGCCTAGTACAGGTAGGCTTACCTTGGTATGACAAGTTAATGGCCTAGAAACCTAGGGTTGACCCAATTTGACCAAGTTAACTAGTTTGACCCTATAAGTCAACCTTTAAGTCAAATTGACCTAGTTTGAGCATGAGGACCTAGTGTTGGCCTAGAATTGACCTAGAATGTATATGTCATCTTAGATATATATGTTTAACACACCATAACACAAATTAATATGTATATCTCATTTTTAGGTCTTTGTGACTCTACTTTGGGCCCCGATTCACATTTGTTGCTCAAGACCGCAGACGAGTACATTCTTTGATAGTTTTCACTACCTTGATACTTTTTATAAATTCAGTTGTAATATTTTACTTGATTCCTGACACAAGAATACATGGACTAGTATACTTGGATCCCGTCATTAGATATTATTTCAGGTTTATCCTAGTGTACTAGTACATGCTTGTTATCGTTCTTGTACTTATATGTACATCGATTTGGGAGTGGGCTGGCCCCGTGCTTCTTGAATCTCGTATTGTAATATGACATGGTTGGATCCATTATACTATTTGGGGGATTAGAGAGTTATTAGAGATTATGTAATCATTCCCAAACTACTTGTGCATAGCTCACCCTTGCCACATGTTGGGTGTAGCCTGACCTTACTTGTACTTGTGCATGACTTTTCATTCATGGCCGACCTGATCCATTTTACCTGTACTTGCACTTGTGCATAGCCGGTCATATGGAATAGCCTGATCTTGATCCCAAGCTGATCACATAACACTCTAATATCTCGAGGCACCATTTAGATTACATGATATATGTTGATTACCTGTTATACCATATTCCTGTTTTACTTACATATTCGCATACCATGAATATGATTACCTGTTTATCCTGTACTTCTTACTCCTCTATTTTGTTGTCCATCATGTATCTCATTTACATATTGTCTATTTATAGAACTTGTCAATTTAATGAAACTACTGTTAGTGTTTGTACTTTGCTCCAATCCTGACTGGATAATAATTTTTAGAGGACTTAAAGGACTTTTGTCCAACTTACTATAGATCGGAGATAGATGAGAATATTGCTCAGGAGTTGCCCGTGGAGCCGGTGCTCATAGAGGATGCACCTCCAGTAGTGACTTAGTCATTAGCTAAGTTTTGCTGGATTTGTCTCCAGATTGCTACATTAGGTCTATTATATTATTTCAGGATATGTTTTTATTTGACATAGACTTGTAGACTTATTGTGTTGTGACTCGTGCTACTATTCAGTTTTTATCTTTATTATCTTCTATCCAAATATTGTGCTTTATCTTCCCTTAGATTATGTGATTGAGTTATATTACAGATGTCATATTATTCCTCCGTACGGAGATGACAGGTTATATTCCATATATGTTAGATGTTAGATATTACGCTCGACCTATACATCGTTCTACCGCCGATACTGCGGCGTAGAGTGGACGTACCCATGTGCTCGTGCCCCTAAACCAGGTGCAAGTTGTGACAAATGCCCTGACGAATAGACTTGTGAGCAAGGCAGCATCTTTTGGTAAATGCCCCATCATAGAGGCAAAATTTGTCAGATATCAACGGAGAGACGCATTCCCATTACTCTGGGGTTTATACTTGGGAGGGTAGACCACATTGCTTTATTTAGGAGGATATGGATGTCAAATCTCCAGTTTATGGAGTGACTTGCGCTTATCCTTAGGGTCGAAGCGAGCATGCAACTCCCTGAGAGCTTCTTGTATGTTATCTGACATTGGCGGGCCATATGACCGTGGTAGTGCATGGTTCTCAGTTGGAAGTGGCACCTGAGAGGGTGCATTAGATTCCTCGTTTGTCCTCGGGTCTTGATTTACTAGAGCAGGAGCTCGGGGTGGCAATCTGTCTTTAAGTTCGAAGACCACCTGGGTTAAGGCTTGCATAGACTCGGTCAACGTATGCAGAAATGTTACGAGGGCCTCTATATGTTGTAGGTGATTTAACCCTTTGTTGCTTCCCGCGTTGTCATCCCCTGTCATGTATACTAACATCAAATGGTAGGAAGTAGATGGTACGATGGATCTTTTGCTCTCTGGCTCAGATCCATGGGCCTCACCATCCCGAGAAAAGATAGGCAAGTTGATATCATCTTCTGATTCAAGGGAGTAGCTACCCCCAGCCTGTCGATAATTTGCACCCCAGAGGCATCTGTGTCAGTCCTATACAAACCTTCGTCTGGTTGGAACGACGGGTTGCCATAGAATGTCGGGGGCTTGCTACCCCCAGCTTGTACATCTAATGAAGCGATATTTCCCTCCGATGAGGACATAGATTTAGAGTGAGTGTGTTGAAACACACTCGTGCTGGGTACTGCCAGCCTGCTGCCTTGAGGTCGACTCTTAGATGCACTAGCCGAAATATGAGGGTTTTTGGATGTTTTCTTGAGCAAGGGTGAGCTCCATGTAGCATTGCACTAGGCAACCAGAAGTTTATCCTCATCTTCTATCGACAACCACTTGCCGAGCTGTTGTCGAACAAATGCCGACGATCGCATTCATTAAAAAATTGACTGCCTTTTTTGTGGAGATACTACTTTCTGATTACAGTAGCAGTTGATGATTATGTTGGCACAAGTGTGCCATGAAGTAGACACATTATGCGTAACAGGGGTCTCTTCTGTCTTACATTTGTGAGAAATCACGTTACGTAAGTCATGGGGAGGGATATTCACATTTACGCCTACTTCACGCGCACAGCCGAGCTAGGCACGTAGGCATAAATGTGATGGATGTACCCCCGGCCTAATTCCTGCACATGAGACAGGCTTAGGTCATTAGTGGGGGCTGCTTGTGAGGCAGACTCACTTCACGTGCATAGCCATACTGCTTACATGAGTTTGTCACCACAATATTTACGCCTTGGTTTGGTTGCTGCACATGAGATATGCCGAAGTCATAGGAAGACTTTGGGAACTGTGACATTTGATGTACAAAAGCACCTGAATCAGTTCTATACAGCTTGTAATCAGCTGTGCGCATTACTATCAACGCATGCTTTCGACTTGCTGTTGGCGTAGCACATTGGTCGTGCATAGCACGTGCTACCTTGGACTTCTTTGTACTAGCCCTAGAAGGTGCATAGTACTCAGAGTACAAATTTGCCTACCTAAGGGGCTGACAATTTTGTCAAAGACAGAGGATCTTTTCTACGCCGCTGGCTTCCTGCGTAGGGAGGATGTTGCGCCTTTCTTCCTGCGCTGCATTTTCGACTGGGGGCACACAACTTGGGGTGGGCAACCTATGCTACGCCTCCCAGTCGTTGGAGTCGACTGAGGGACTGCAACAAAGGTACATACAGGAGCATGAAGTGCACCTAGGTTACGGGATGCTTGGGACGTATACCCTTCAGTTGTGCTATTTGGCACAGTGGTCTTGGGCACCCAGGTACGACAAGTTTTCTTTGGCTTTGCTAGCCTCTTCGAAGGACTCGTGTTGTCTTCAGCGGGCAAGTCCTCAAAAGCTTGTTGATCGGAATGTACAACCAACATCATTTGAGAGGACCCAAGCAAATTATTGTCAAATTACGTCACCACCTTCTCGTCAGAGGAGAAGAAAGTCCCCAGCAGAGTCACAAATTTGTTTGCCATGAACAAAAGTTGTACGAACTTTTTGAATTACAAATGAGAAGAGGTACAAAAGAAATCCTAAACAGGAGATCTAAGAGCAATTTGATTCTGGAAAAGTTTGATGATAGAGATCGAACAATGTAGTGGTTCCTTTACTCCATTGACGATATGACGATGAGAAGAAGTTGCTCTGACTCTCTGAATACATATGAGTGGATAATCTGGGATTGCCAATTAAGAAGCAGTCGAAGGTCCCAAATGAATGAGGACTTCTTCTATTTATAGGCTGGCACATATACGATGTGCGCATGGGTTTTTGGCGTACAGGAGCGCTGCGTGCATGAAAATATAGTTAAATCTGTTGAAAATACACTATTGGCCTGTAGATGAGCTGATATGTGGCAGTTGTTGACACTCGTTAATAAACATGACTGAGTCAATAACAAGTGTCATATGTATATTGCTCAAAGATCCATTTCTATTAAAACAGAAGTATCTGAGAGATACTGCACTCTTCCTGACTATGTGGTCTCACTCCATAAGAACTACACTTTTAAGGATGATATGAGAGTTGTGCTACTAAGCATCATGGAGGCTACACTTTTGAACTCTTTGAAGTGCTGACGTGGAAGATATACTTTTTGGAGCACCAGAGTGGCTGTGATTTTGAGAGCGCCAGAGTGGCTGCACTTTTGAAATGTGTCCAGGGTCGAGCTTTTGACTGAATCGATAGCAAGTCTCTGACAGCTGACATCTATTGACAGCTGATAACCGATAGCTGTTCCCTGACATTTGTGTCAACGTGCCATAAATGTTGAAGTAATGTCCAAGGGTTTCGTGCCTATGAGACTGCACCTTTGGGTGTTACGCTTTTGAGAAGTTCCAAGGTCGCTATGCTTTTTTAGTGCTACGCTGTCAAGAAGCTCCAAGGTTGATGTGCTTTTGAGTAGTGTTTTGGGTCAAATAATCCTTAATTTTTGTCGATTTATGGGGCTCGAGAAGTGATGACTTTGGACTAAGGATTTAGTTAAGAAGCCTTATAAACGAGATTTATTGTGATGAGTATAAGGTTCATCCAATTAACTCGAAGCCTTTGACTAGCTGCCACTTGGCGTGTGGGTTTGACCACACAGCCTATAAATTGGGATATTTTTAGGGCACAACTCATTCGTGCATCCCCTTCCCCCACTTTATATCGGATACAATGCTGTACTCCGATGACCATGAGTCTTTTCCTTGGCGAGCTTGGCAGAACTTGTATCAGTCGGGGGCTAGGATTGCAGAACTCTTTGTTTACAGAAGTAGCAAGCTTTATGAAGGAGTCTTTAAGAAGAACTCTGTTGACTATGGATGGAGTTTTCCCTGTTTATGCAGCGTGCTAGCTGTGCTTTGGTCTGTGACGACGTTGGGTGCCAATATGTTGAATACAGGGCCTTGGATTGATTGCCTTTCGTATTTCTGTCCAGTCAGCTTTTAGGAGCTGCGCTGTCACCACCACTTTTCTAAAATGAGGGTAATTTTGAACTTTTGTTAAATTGATCATGTTAGTGATAAATTGGTGAATTTTGATTATTTTAATATTATTTAAATTGATGTTTTGTGATTTTATCATTTGCTAGTGAAACCTTAGAATAACTTAGCCTAGAGACTAACCATGACCATGGGAACTTGTTAGAAAGATTAGATGACTTAAGTTAGACTCTAATCTAGCTAGAGTGTCCTTTGGAAACCAATTAGAGATTTAAAACATTAGGATATTTGGGGGCATGGGTTTGAAGGTGCAAGCAGGAGTAAGGACTATGGTAGTAAGTTTGGGCTAGGTTTGCGTGTTCTTGAGTGTACCAGTCAGTGGATATGATTAGGGGATAACATTAATGATCACTTCATGTCCTGTGTAGCCTTATTTTCATGCTTACATTCACCAATTGTTCAAACTCCATTTTTGTTCAGTCCCAAATTATCTGTACAGCCCTGTGATGTCCTTGTTATGATTTCAGTCTCATAAACCACATTTTGGAGTCAGTTAACTAAGTACAATAGAAAGGCTTGAGTGTGGGATTATGTATACTTGCATGTCATTCAGTCTATTAGTTAGAGAGGGGTTATATCAGAGTATGCTTTTGGGGTGTTAATACATGTATCAGAGATACGGGGTTTAGTTGGTATCTGGAAATTAAGGTATCAAAGGTCAGTGTCTTAGGTGGTGGCTTACGTTTCAGGCCTGCATTGGCCTTGGGGTGCGCTGCAATGGACAACATGCTCACTTGGCATTGCAGAGCAGAATTGGCAGACTTGCCATTGCCTCATCTTCTATAGCAGCAGATTGGAGAGTGGCAGTTGGTTAGGTTTTGGTGAGGGGATGCCTAAGTAGAGGTTAAAGGTTAGTATCAGTTGAGTTTTAGGCCATTTGGCCAATGCCATATTGTATGTGTATGAGTGGTAGAGTAATTAGACTATGTGTGTTTAAGTATTAGGATGTGAGTGAGTGTATGTAGTATCATTAGTGTTCAGGTGAGGGTATGTGAGGATACAGGTTAGAGAATAGTTTCAATGAGAGGTTAGTTATGATTACAGGGAAGATGATAGTGTTTGTGTATTATAGTTTGAGATGCCAAAATGAGAGGTTAGAGGTTGTTAACATCTTGTTTTAGTATCCATGTCTTAGCATTTTGAGTGTTAGGGTACTTGGTATTAGAGGGCTTTGAGTATGTATCAGCCATAGGATGTGTTAATATATGACATGTTGATTTTTAGAGTATTTATATGTTGGGTTAGATTAGAGTCTTGGCATTGCTTGGTTTAGTAGGCATGTCTGCAGGCACTATGCAGTAGCACATGGGCTTTGCATCAGTACAAAGCATTGCCCTACATAGCTTGCAGTAGCAGCATCAACTCCTTAGCAAGCAAATACAGCTTACAGTAGCATCAGCAGCAGCTGCTCTAGCTTAGGATGCATGGGATTCTTCCTTTGGGCCATGGGTTTAGCCATGGTCCCCTTTGGGCTTGCTTGGGGTATTGGCCATTAAGTATCAACTTTGTTCAATTGAATCATAGCTTAGAAATAGTGGGTGTGGATCCTATCTATTTGTGTAGCAACCTTTTTGCTTAAGTTGGTGTCCAAGTGTTTGTGTTTAAGTAGTATGAGTTAGAGTTGTGAGAGTGAGGTAAGTTAGTGTTTTAGTTCAGTTAGTAATATAGGGTTATGTGAGTATAGTCATATATATATATATATATATATATATATATATATATATATATATATATATATATATATATATATACATATATATATATATATATATATAATATATATATATAAAATATATAATATATATATATATATATATATATATATATATATATATATATATATATATATATATAAAAATATATATATATATATATATATATATATATATATATATATATATATATATATATATATATATATATTTTTTAAAATATAAAATATATTTATATATATATATATATATATATATATATATATATATATATATATATATATGGATGTTGGTATATGTATATAAGGGTAAATTTAGGGTATAAGGGGTTTCATAGGATATGGAAGGTTATCTTGAGTTAGGACGGGTAAATGGCATAGTGCAGGGGTTCACTTAGGGTGGGTGTCATGTTAATAGGCCTTAGTATAGGGGTACAAGTATATACATGTAAAAGTGATGTAGGAAGTAATTAGTAGTGGGATGTATCATATAGATAGACTAATGGCCTAGTTGTTTTAGTTAACTAAGAGGTTTGACCAAAGTTGACTTTGACTTAGATTGACCTAGTATCATGTAGATTGCTTTGTACACTTCAACTTTTATATAATTTGAACTCTTATAACCTTTATTGCTCTAAATAGGACTATGTGACTCCAGTTTGGACATCTATACATATCAGTTGCTCAGGGTATCAGGCTATTATATTCTCTTATAGTTTTTATTGTATTGATATCTGCTATATCCGATTCAGTTGTAGTATTTTACTTGATTTCCGACACGATGGTACACGAACTAGTATATGTTGGATCCTGTCATGAGATGTTATTCCTGGAGTTTCCTGGTATATGGGTGCATTGTTCGATCTTGTTTCCTGTACTTGTATAGACACTGATTTGGGAGTAGGCTGGCCCCCCTGCTTTTGAATCCTGTGCCATGACGTGTCATGTCCGGATCCATTATACTACTCGAGGATGGGGAGTTATTTGAGGTTATGTGATCAATACCCCCTCCTGTAACTATTCTTGTGCTTGCTCCACCCTCACTGCACGTAGGGTGTAGCGAGATCTTATACCTCTTGTGCTCGCTTTCTATATTGCCCGGCTAGACCCTCCAGATGCATTTCTTGTGATAGCCGGTCAAATGGAATAGCGTAATCCAGTTTCCCAAGCCGATCACATAATGCTCTAGTATCTCGAGGTACTGTTTATGTTTACATTATACATCAGATATTCATGTATTATTGTACATTCCAGTATTTTATACCATGACATGATATATAGTTTTACATATCCTATTTATATTCCAGTTTTGATATTCCATCTTGTATTCCATTATAATTGTCTCTTATAAAATTTGTCAATTCACATAGAACTGCTGTTAGCGTTTGTATTTGCTCATATCTTGACAGGATAACCCCGTTGATGTTTACAGATGATATAGATGCTGGCTGCTCGACCTTTTATGGGTTTGGCATAGACGGTGAGTACGACATGGACATCCCTGTGGAGCCGGTGCCCATTGAGGATGCACCGCCTGCTTAGACTTAGACTATTTAGGTTTGACTGGACTGCTTTCCAGCTAGTACTTGTGACTTGTAGTATATTCTATATTTGGGATTTGTGTTATGTCTTGAACTCTGAACTTATGTTGTGACTTTGCATCTATTTTCAGTTTATCTTTCCATCATATCTTATCATATTTCGTGTTATCGTCCTTAGATGCCTTGTTATTGAGTTATGACTTTATACCTCCGTTCGGAGATGACATGTTTATATATATTGTGTCTAGTTGCTATATTTCTAGTTGACCTATACAACATTATACCGTCGACTCTGCATCGTAGGCTGGACGTACCCACGTGCTCGTGCCCCTAACCAGGGTACGGGTTGTGATATATTTTTGTGGTGGCCCAAACAGGTCAGAGTCGCAACTAGTGCGATTCGTAGTGGTGCTCGACTTAGAGCGCTGCTACGAGCCTACTGTTAGGATATAGGTTATAGGCTATATAAGGAGTACTCAATCATAGTTAGGACTTCTTGAGAAGATTCCAGGGACGACCCTTGAGAATCTCATGATAAACTATCTCGAAATTCGATTCCAACTGTTTCTGTCTACCCTTCCTTGTCCGTTGTTGAATTTGATTCTTGGTGTTCATTGATTTTCTACCAAGATAAAACTTTTGGACTAAGTTACCTCAGTTATGATACCTAGAGTCTTCTACAACCATGTTAGCAGGCATGGCGAAGGCATAGAGTCTGATTTTGGATGTATTTCTCGAGTTGTGAGAATTTAAGGTTTTCGCAGCCAAGCATACGGTAATGCAAAAACGTTAGATACCACGATTCTAGAGGTATGTACCTTAGTTGCAGAGGATTCTGGTAATATGATTCTGGATAGACGGGTATGGTTATAAGATTAGATACCCTATAGATGGTACCCTAGTATATGGAGTGAGTATCAGTGTGGATGTAACTTGAGTATCATGAAGTAGAGAGAGGGAGCTAGGCCACCTGTGGCACATCGTCATGCCCCGCAACAGCAGAGGGAGATACCCAACGGGGCAGGGCTTTTATGCTGACGGTCGAGGAGGCTGATGCTACAGGTGATGGGATAGCAGGTTTGTCTTCCTGTTCATGTTTCGTCCTTCCATCTTGTTGTAAGTTTCAATACTACCTTTTGGATTGTGCTTGTGCTGTGATAGATAGTATATTGACCCTGATCGAGACCGTGATATCACAACCAGTAGGACCATGATTGCTTGTATTATTTAATATATACTGTGACTATGATTGATGGGGGTTTGACCTAGAAGGAGTACGACCATCCTAAATTTCGAGGACGAAATTTTTCTAAGGGGTAGATTTGTCACCGCCACTTTTCTAAAATAAGGATAATTTTAAACTTTTGTTAAATTAATCATGTTAGTTATTGAATAATAGATTTAAATCATGTTATTGATAAATTGGTGAATTTTGATTATTTTAATTTTATTTAAATTGATGTATTGTGATTTTATCATTTGCTAGTGAAACCTTAGAATAACTTAGCCTAGAGACTAACCATGACCATGGAAACTTGTTAGAAATATTAGATGACTTAAGTTAGACTCTAATCTAGCTAGAGTGTCCTTTGGAAACCAATTAGTGATTTAAAACATTAGCCACTTTGGGCCTTTCCCTTAAGGGGCCTTAAATTGATATGTTAGGAAGGCTTTTAGCCATGTACACCCAACCAAACCCTAGCCCACACCCCATGGCCGGCCAAGAAACCCTTCCCCTCCCTACTTAACACGTACATAGCCTCCTTCTTCCCCTTTCATTGCAAACCCTAACCCTAATTTGTGTTTTTCCCTAAATTTGCTTCCTTTCATCAAATCAACTCCAAATTCAACCAAATCAATTGCAAACCACTCCCTTTGAGTCGAGGAGGTCCCTATTGGCTAGCTAGAAAGGATTTGGAGCAATTTTACCGTTGGATTTGGTGGAAGAACTTTGTAAGAGGATTTTCATTTGGATTCCAACTCCCAATTGGTAAGATTCTCTAAACCTATTGAATTTTTATTTTCTTTTCATAGATGTATTCATTTAGGGTCCTCCAGCATTAGGTTAAGTTTGATTCAAAAGCTAATTCATTTGGGGTGCGTATCGCAATAGTATCGAATACGTGTCTCAAGTGTTCGATGAAATGCCATATAGGATGTTTTGATATCTATTTTCAAATGTAACTATCTATGTGGGTTGCTAATGTCCTGTGGGTTGTAGGGGTGCTGGACTATGGGTATTTCAAAGTGTTTTGGTAGGTTTAATTGAGCCAAGGGGGGCTCGACTGTGTTGTAGTGCACTGTTCACCCATCCCCTGCTACTAGGCGTTTGAATCTCCACATTTACTTAATTTCCTCACATTCTAATCACTGTTTTAGGTTGTCTAGGTGACTAACCCTTAATCCTAGGTCCATGGCTTTAAGCCATGGCTATGTCGAAGCATAGCAGCCTCTGCAATATCCTTTTTTGTGCAGTCGAGCACCCTCTCCTGGTGATGCCTGTATTTGAGTCAGTGAGTGAGCTTGAGTTTGAGTGTCTAGTGCATCCTAGGAATGAATGTAGGTAGTGTGCCATGTGTCGAGTTTGGGTATCATGTGTGTCGGCCCAGCGAGGACAGACTTGGGTATTCAGATTTTATCCTAGGTGTCCAAACTTTAGTATCAATATTTAGTGAGCTAGTGGAGTGGTAAGTGAGTGTGTCCCTAGTGTTTTGGAGTGTGGGTGGGTGTCACAGTCCAAATAAAGAGAGGACAGACTTGGGTATTCAGTAGTGAACAGTGAATGTATTAAGGGAATACTTAGTGTATCAGTATTTAGAGTTGAGAGTGGAGTGTATTATTTATATAAATGTATATAGGATATTTGGGGGCATGGGGTAGAAGGTGCAGACAGGAGTGAGGACTATGGTAGTATGCTAGGGCTAGGTTTGAGTGTTCTTTAGTGTACCAGTCAGTGGATATGATTAAGGGATACCTTTAATGATCACTACATATCTTATGTAGCCTTGTTTTCATTCTTGCATTCACCATTTGTTCAAACTCCATTTCTGTTCAGTACCAAATCATCTGTACAGTCCTGTGATGTCCTTGTTCTGATTTCATATGATTTTAGTCTCATAAACCTCATTTTGGTGTCAGTTAACTAAGTACAATAGGAAGGCTTGAGTGTAGGATTATGTATACTTGTATGTCATTCAGTCCATTAGTTAGAGAGGGGTTGTATCGGAGTATGCTTTTGGGGTGTTAATACATGTATCAGAGATATAGGGTTTAGTTGGTGTCTGGAAATTAAGGTATCAGAGGTTAGTGTCTTAGGTGGTGGCTTGCATTTTAGGCCTGCATTGGCCTTGGGGGTGCACTGCAATGGACAGCATGCTCACTTGGCATTGCAGTGCAGAATTGGCAGCCTTGCCATGGCCTCATCTAATGCAGCAGCAGATTGGAGAGTGGCAGTTGGTTAGGTTTTGGTGAGGGGATGCCTAAGCAGAGGTTAAAGGTTGGTATCAGTTGAGTTTTAGGCCATTTGGCCAATGCCATGTTGTATGTGTGTGAGTGGTAGAGTAACTAGAGTGTGTGTGTTTAAGTATTAGGATATGAGTGAGTGTATGTGGTAGCATTAGTATTCAGGTGAGGGTTTGTGAGGATACATGTTAGAGAATAGTTTCAATGAGAGATTAGTTATGATTAGAGGGAAGATGATAGTGTTAGTGCATTATACTTTGAGATGCCAGAATGAGAGGTTAGAGGTTGTTAACATCTTTGTTAACATCTTGCTTTAGTATCCATGTCTTAGCATTTTGAGTGTTAGGATACTTGGTATCAGAGGTCTTTGAGTACATATCAGTCATAGGATGTGTTAGTATATGATATGTTGAGTTTTAGAGTATTTATATGTTGGGTTAGATTAGAGTCTTGGTATTGCTTGGTTTAGTGGCATGTCTGCAGGCACTATGCAGCAGCACATGGGCTTTGCAGTAGTGCAAAGTATTTTCCTGCATAGCTTGCAGTAGCAGCAGCAACTCCTTGTAAGCAAATGCAGCTTGCAGTAGCATCAGTAGCATTGCAGCAGCTGCTCTAGCTTAGGATGCAGGGGATTCTTTCCTTGGGCTATGCGTTTAGCCAAGGTCCCCTTTGGGCTTGGTTGGGGTATTGGCCATTATCAACTTTGTTCAATTGAATCATACCTTATAAATAGTGGGTGTGGATCCTATATATTTGTGTAGCAACCTTTTTGCTTTCCCTTCTTGCATCAGATCATTATAGGCTTAAGTTGGTGTCCAAGTGTTTGTGTTTGAGTGGTGTGAGTTAGAGTTGTGAGAGTGAGTTGAGTTAGTATTTTTGTTCAGTTAGTAATATAGGGTTATGTGAGTATATATATATATATATATATATATATATATATATATATATATATGATGCTTTCCCTCCCGCTATTCCACCATGCTCCCTCCGATCTGCTTCTCCTTCCCCCATCCATGCTTTCCCTCCCGCCCCTCCCCGGCCGGCCTCTCCTAGGCCGGCGGCTACTCCCCCCGGTCTCTCCCCCCTTCGCCACCCCGGATGGCATCCTCGGCCGGCCACCCGCCGGATCTCCTTGCTATCTTCGGCCATCCGCCTCCTCCCCCTCCTCGCCCCTCCCAACCTCCTCCGCAGTGGCCTTCCTCCGTCGACCTCCAGCTGGCCTTTTCTTCTTCTCGACCTCCCTTTTCGCGTCCGCCAGGCCCACCTCGATCCCCCTCCGGCGTTCGGCTGCCACCATCCACTGCCCCACCCCTCCTCTCCTCCTCCTGGTGGTCACCACCCCCCATCACCTTCTCCTCCAGGTCCCCTCCGATGAGGGATGCCTCCTGGCCGACTTTCCCCCCTCCTCCGTCCCCTCCCGGCTTTTTGTGGTGGCTTATTCCCCCTCCGCCACTCACCCCCCTTCTTTTCCCGCCTGCCTCCGTTCTGGCGGGAAGTTTTCCCCCTAGTTTATTTTCAAATTTCGAACACCCCGCCTTTCCTCCGTATGGCACTCATGCGCTGTACGGATCGAAACAGCTATGCGGCCCCCTTCACGGGGGCGCATACTCCTTCTGCTGCCCGACGGGCGCATATGTCGTTTCGCATATGGGCGCATACGGTCTACTTCCTGCAGGCGCATATGGCGGTTTGTCCTCGGGCATTTGAGGCTCTCGGGCGCACGATGATCCTCCGACCGCGGGCGCATGCCGGCCTCCCAGCTACGAGTCCCTCCCTCCTGCGGACCTCCCTCATCCTCGAGCGCTTATTGTCCCCTCGGATTCGGGTACATGCCGGCCTCCCGGCTCCCTTGAGCTTCTCGCACCTGCGGTCCCTTCAGGCGCATGCCACATTACTGCCGGAGGCGCAGTCTCTCTCATACCCGCAGAGCCTGTGCCGGGCGTATAGCCCTCCCGGCCGCAAAGCCTCCGCCAGGTGCCTACCCCTCCATGGAGAGCCTGTGCCATGTCCTCTGGCGAATTCAGCTTCGCTCCTCCCGGGCGCATACCCACCTCTCCCAATCTGATTCGGGCGCATACCCCTACCCTCGTGCCGGCGGCACCACGACGGAACCGGCCCCCTCGGTGTCCGGCGCTTGTCCCAACCCCCCGGTCATCTCTCGTGGATTTGGAGGCATCCCCATCGAGATCATCTCCGCTGGATTATGTTCCCACTACCCCTCCGTGTCTGTAGTAGGCCACGACCACCCTACCTACCACCCCTCCACCCCCAACCGATCGGAGCTCCCCTTCAGGTGCCCCAGCACCGACTCCTACCTTTGCCAGCATCCTCCGACCTGACAGAGCTCCTGCAGGGGCATCCTGTTCCAAGACGTCCAGCTCAGCGAAGTCACCTATCCGGAGCCATCCCCCGTGCCCACCGTCCCCTTCTCCAATCAGGAGATTGAATCCTTGGCTACCTCATTCCCTTACTCCTTTGTCCTCAAATTTTCCTCAGGATGTCCCAAGCTCTCCAGGGTCTAGGAGGTCATCGCTGGTTGGCGGCTGTCAGCAGTATATAGGGTGGCACCCCTTGACCCCAGACATATCCTGCTCCACCTTTCTTCAGAAACAGACCACATGATGTGTGGTTTAAAGGCACCAACAAAGTGGATAACCATCAGATGAAGATTATTAAATGGTCCAAGAATTTTAGTACCAAGGAAGATTCATCTATGGTTGCCGCTTGGGTGACCCTCCCCAACCTCCCCTTCATCTGCTTCGTTCCATCCGCCCTAAGGCGTATAGCCAATTCTTTTGGGACTTACGTGGCCACTGCTCCAAACACCAGCAATCTAACTAAAGCACACTATGCAAAAATCTGCGTAGAACTAGATCTCTCAACCGAGCTTCCCAACCACATCCTTATTGAACTGGGCAACCAGTCCCACACTCAACAAATTCTATACGATAACTACATCATTTTCTGCTCCCATTGTCACCTACGCGGTCATCTATCCAAGTTTTTTCATCGTCTCCACCCTGAACTCAAGAGAAAACCTGTCCGGCCAACAACCCAAGCCAGAGAAATCAGATTCTTTCTCCGTCCAGAACCCCCATCCTTTCCCTTCCTAACTCTCACGTCAGATTTCAATCTAGCGAAAGCGGAACTGAACAAGGATCCCTGACGATCTCATCGGAGACCCAAACAATGAATATGGCGGTGGTCATCCACAACCCACCAACTTTGAACCTCTCCAACAAGTTTAGCGCCTTGGAAGATGACACGTCGGAGCCGGAGGGACCCCCTTGACCATCTGGAAGTATACGGTACCATTCCGGTAGCCGAGAAGGAGGTCATTCACGAGCCCCAGCATCCGCAAGATATCGACGTCGTTGAAGCCTTGGCCATCCTGGGTCCAGACCAAGCCTCAAGAGGACTTCAGGTTATCGTAGCCGGATTTCCTCTCCACTTGTAAGGCACCATGATAGGCGACCAGGACGACTCTATCCCTATTCCTCCCCAAGACCCCGTGTCCGACACAGCAGGAGAGCCGATTGACCAGCAAGAAGTCCTCCCGACCACCCACACTGATCCCATCTCCAGCACATCTACCACCTTATCGAAGAAGACTTCGAACTCTATAAAGAAATCCAATTAGAATAGCTTCGATAAATCAACCACCGCCAGAACTAGGTCTGCTACCAAGCGGGCCAACCAACCCCCAAACAAACTCCATTAATGCTGAACATCCTCTCGTAGAATGTTCGTGGTCTGGCAAACAAACCTACCAAGAGAAAAATCTCCAGCCTCAAGAAAACCCACAAGATTGACGTCTTGATCATCCTTGAACCCAAAATTCGCCACAAGAATCTCAAATCCATACAGCTTCAGCTTGGCTTTCCCATCGCCATCACTGGCATACACAACATCTGGATCCTCTGCTCGAAGGAAGTCAAGATCGGGGTCATCAACGACTCCAAACAAGCCCTTTCATGCTGGATGGAGCACCTATTATTTCCTTCGAGGGTCATTTTATCCGCTGTTCATGGCAGTTGTGACATTTCCGAGCGCAAAAGCATGTGGAATAATCTGCTGGACATCCACCTCCACCACATAAATCTTCCTTGGCTCTGCATTAGGGACTTCAATGCTGTGACTTGTAGAGATGAAAAGACCGGAGGTCGGCCTCCCCCACTCCCAGCCATGCAGGATTTCAACAACTTTATTTTCAACGCCAACCTCGCCCCCCTATCGTTCACATGTAGCACCTTCACCTGGTGCAACATGCAGGATGGCGATAGCCGACAATACTCCCGCTTGGACAGGGCCTTGACGAATGATTACTGGAACAGTATGGGGATCTCCTCCAAGCTTTCCCACCTCAATGCCACCGAGTCAGATCATGCTCCTTTGTTACTTTGTATCTCCAGCAAATTGGGTCCGAACAAAAGGAGCTTCCTTTTCCTTAATTTTTGGAGCACCCACCCGTAGTCCCTGGAGGTCGTCTCGAAAGCATGGAACAACATGAACAACGCCGAACCCCTTACTAGGGTGGCTATCAAGCTCAAAGCCACTAGGGAAGCTCTGGCGGTTTGGAGCAAGCAGGCATACGGGGACATTTTTCAAGCCATCCGGGAGGCCGAGGACGATGTTCTTTGCGCTGAGATCAGATTTATAACACACAGATCCCCCGTGGCCAGGAGAGCCCTCAACCTCACCAAAGCTATCCTTAAATTCTGGCTCAAAGTGGAAATCGACTTCTGGAAGCAAAAAGCCAGACTTAAATGGGACAGCGAAGGAGACAAAAACTCTAGCTTCTTCCACACTTGCGTCAATGGGCGTAGGCATAAACTCACCATTCATCAGGTCATGGGAAGCAACGGCAACATTATCAATAACTAGATAGGCATCCAAGAGGCAGCGGCCGACTACTATTCTAATTTATTTACCAAAGAAACGATCATTAGAGATCCTTCCTTCTTGGAGGTGATTCCCCATCTCATCAACGAAGGAGACAACACCCGGCTGGAGATTCCTCCGACCGAACAAGAAGTGAGAGACGCTATCTGGGCCCTTGACGAGCACAGTACCCCCGGCCCAGACGGGTTTTTGGAGGGGGTTTTTCGATCCGGTTGGGACATTATTAGGACCGACATCCACGAGGCGGTAATCGCCTTCTTCCAAGGTACGACGTACCCGAGAGCCATCTCGAGCACCAATCTCATCCTTATTCCGAAAAGAGATAATCCAGAATCCTTTCGTGATTTCTGTCCTATTAGCCTGTGCACGTTCACCAACAAAATCATATCCAAGATTATCATTTTCCGTATGTCCGATCTCCTTCCCAAGATCATCTCTGAAGAACAAAGCGGATTCGCCCGCGGGAGAAATATCCAGGATAACATCATGCTTGCTCAAGAACTTATCACATGCATGAAGTTTCCGGCAAGAGAAAGCAACATAGCAATCAAACTTGACATGGAGAAAGCTTACGACAGGTTCGATTGGCAATTCATGATATGGGTTTTCAGAGCCTTCAGATTCTCGGAAACCTGGACCAATATAGTGTGGAGATCTATCAGCACACTACAAAAAAAGTGACCTTTTGGGACAACAAAAAACCGTCTTAAAAACTGCAATTACCGTCCCAACAAATATTTGGGATGGCCTTTGGGACGGGAATGGACGGTCCCATTAGGGTGGCGTGGCAAAAAACTTTAGGGACGGATATTGCCGTCCTAATTTCTGTTAAAGGACGGTTAGGCAAAACGTCTCAAAAGTTTTCAAATTTATGCTTTTGTGTGACGGTTTATTAATTTGTCCCAAAAAATAAGTTTTTGTAACAGATATATTTCGTCCTAATAAATAAGGGACGAAATTTTAGAAAGTACTGTAATCGTGTGAAAAAACTTAACAATTGTTTAAATTATTATGGAATTACTAAATTCCTGTTTATATATAAAATATATAATTGAATTTATATACAACAAAAATTCATACAGAACTATTTTATTTAATCGGAAATGCATATGGTAGCCGCAACATTAACAAAGCGTAGCCACAACATTAACAAAACGATTTCTATAAAACATATTTAAAGGTAATATCCCATTGTTCACAAAATGAAATCCAAGTCTTACATCACTTAGAGTGTTCCCATCAAGTTTTACATCAGTAAGCATTCACTTAATTTACAAAATAAAATCTACGACTTTTTATACAAGTCCCAAAACATATATATTTGATTTCCCACATCCATTGACAACCGATCCACACATCCATGGCTGCCAGCAGCATTGCCTACCTGGAAACACATGAATAAGCCAAAAATATGGTTAGTTATAAGTAATTGGAACCCTTGGTACATGAATAAGCCAGAAATATGGTTTAATTAATCAATTAGAAGGTTAAGCAACACTAACCAAAATTGCACAACAACCATTTAAGATACTGATTACTACTAATTTATATTGCTACTGCTTTATAGCTTTTTATGGAAATTTATCAATATAGGTATAACTTACACATAGGTGCATTCATCATTAGATTTGCTAATGTTCGAGGAGTTCATTAAAGTAATTTATTAATGTTCGAGGAGTTAAAGCAGACTATGCTAAAAGTATTTGGTCTATTAGAGCACCATTGCCACATCTTTCTTTGACTAGTGCACATATCACAATGCCCTGAGATTTACTGACATACATACTACTTCTTCCGCGACCGATACTAGCATGCATTAATAGGAAACAAAAAATGAGCTTCCCCTACAAATGCTTGAGTATTGACATCTCTTATTTTAAAGTTTGAGTATTGTAGTCTTATTCATGAGCTTCCCCTACAAATACTATGATACCAATGACAAATGTTATATTAAGCAATTTTCTTTATGCACCCGGATCATGGCTCATTACAAACTAATTGGATGATGTTTGCAGTAGTATTTCCTACCATTGTCACTAAAATTAAGATGTTGAAAAATATATAAACTGCACATAATAACACTTACCTGGCCATACGCAAACATTCAACTATTGTATCCAGACATACAACTTTCAACCATTGGCAAACTGGCCACCCGAAAAAGCTCCTGACAATATATTACAAAAAATGAATCATATCATAAAAGCTAAGTCAAATCCAATACTTCATGGATCCATTTTCTTCCCTATCCTTTTCATTCTTTACCAAGAAAAAGTTCTTCAGATGATACATTATTAAAGGTTTTAACCTCAAATTTCTCCAGCAATTCCAACACAACCATCAAAAAAATTTAGGGGCACAATTCAACTATAAAATCCTTGTAAACTGGATTGTGTGAACAAGAGCTATATGAAATGCATAGCACTTTCCCAGGTCATATTGGCGAAGAAATCAAAATTAAGCTGCTAATGAAGTTCAAAATAATGACTAGGTGATGTTCAAGTATGAGTGTACCACAAATAATTAATACAAAATATAAAAGCAATCATCCAAACAAGTAAATTTACACAAGGCAGAAGAAGAAATTGTTTACGGAGAGGGCTGAAGGTTTCAACTGGCTACATGGAAAGATGGTGCCACTCAGATTTTATTTTCAGGAATTTTGCCATGGCCACTCAGATTTTAGATGTTTCTTCATTAACCTTATAAATTTCTCCTCTAGTTCTTAGTATCATGGTTAACAAAAATAAGATGCACCTAGTGATGCAGTATACTGCTTTTATAATTGCTTCTGAGATACCTTAAATCATGGTAAATAAAGGAGGAGGAGGAAAGGAGAAAACCAGCAAACCATGGCTTCTATAATTGCTTCTGAGATACAATTTAACATGAAAAGACATAACATACAGTAAAAAGTAAAGTGGGGAAGAGTTCACTAGCAAAAAAACCATGGCATTGTCCCTATGTTACCTCTAGGACTATTGTAACTACCAGACTGGAAATAGAGCCTGCACTAGGTTTTCCCACCATCCTCCATCCATGTATGCCTAGCATGTACCCTGAAAACAAAGTCAGGAAGGAAAACCAAATAAGGACATTTAAAACATATAAGACAATTATGAATATAAAAAATGTAAGTATTAACAAAACCTTTTCCCCTACAAGCTGCTCAGAAATACATGTTAATAATATCAACATGCCTTGGTCCAAGTATCATCAGAACATGTAGTACATCTATAAGACTAAAAAGCAAGAAAAAATGCCCCCCAATCATTCCGTAAATAGTATTGATCATCTTTCACTAATAGGATTTTATTTTATTTCAAATATATACATAGTAAAATGTTCAGGATGAATCAGAACTAAAATGTTGTTTCTAAAGCAGAGAAAAGATGCCTCACCCATCCATAAAGACCAAAGGGAAGAAAATAAACAAGTGGCACATCTGACAATTCAAATTCACTCATGAGATCCAAACAGAAAGAAGAGGCTTTATATTATGTTTTTTCTTATTGTGAAAAAATGGACTTTATCCATTATACACAGAGTTGACAGTTTATTTCCTTTTTTTATTTGAACACTCCTTGTTGTTCAATGTGCTTACAAATGGGAAGAGGGAAAGGAGAATTCTACTCCCCTTCAAATTTTCTGAGCAAAGTTTGAAAAGAAAAGAAAAATTAATGGCATCGGTAAAAGTAATAACTATACTGCAAACAATGAAATATATGAAACATTGCCAAGAACATAAAGTCGAGAGATGAACAAGATGAAGATTATAATGAAACAAATCATAGATTATTGTTGATACCTCATAGAACCTCTTTTATAGGAGCAAGTGTTTTGAACAAGATCTGGCACTTTACAGGTATCCTCGCAGTTGGGGCCTCCTCAATTGGGAACGACACAGACAAGTAATAAGCTTGCCAAACACAACAAAGCAAAGCATGTTGCCGATCAACAAAAAACAATGGTTGTTACAGGAACAATATTCCAGGACAAGAATAACGTATATTGATACTGTATATTGCCAAGCATCCGTTGTGAAGTTTTCAGATGTAATCAATGAAAGACAAGGGTAGAAAGCTTATAAATTTAAAATATGCAAGCCTCCACTTTAAATACGAGGAGATGTAAAAACTACAATATTCAATTCATAACGAAAAATGGAAGGATTGCTGGAGGGGTTGTTCCTCTTGCATCATTGCTTGTCAGATGCTAAATCCCATTGGCTAGGACAGCCAAACCAGTGTTAGACTCTTTTGATTCTTTATGTATATTGGGGAGTTATGTATAGGATGCAAAATGAGGAAATCA
>JANAVB010003575.1:0-42427 GCA_029216955.1 Iris pallida
GCAGGGGCGGTGGCCGTGGGGGTGCGGTGGCCGCCGGAGGGGAAGAAAAGAGGAAGAAAATAGAAGGGCATTTTGGTCTCAAATTTGTGGTCAAAACGTTTGACCGTTAATTTTGACGGAATCCGTCAAATATGGGAGGTGATGTACATTAATGCAAAACATGGGGTGCACCCTTAATTTGGGTAAACAAAGTGGGGGGCAAGTCAAAATTCTTAAAAAATTTCATCCCCGTTTCCCTCCCCCTCCACGCCCCCGGGCAAATTTTTCCATCCCATTCTCTCTCACCCCCACGCGGATCCCACCCCCTACCAGATTTTTCACCAGATTTTTTGAAAATTAAAAGCACCTATATTTTTTTGTTTCCCTCTCTCTACCATTAACCCTAATTTTTAAAACCCTAGCTCACCATTTCTCTGTCTCTCTATCTCCCTCTAAATTAGAAGCCATGAACATCTTCAAGAAGAAAACCACGGCGAAAGGTCGGATCGTTCTTATCAATTTTATAGTCAGAACTCACCTAAATTTCCAAATAAAGAAATATTTTTAGGATTTTTTCAAGATCCTTCTTAATTTCTACAATGGAAGCAATAATGAGGTTTTTTTTGTTTGATTGCTCACCCAAATTGTCAAAAAGAAGAATTCTTTAGGGTTTTTGCAATATCCTTCTTTTTTTCTGCTTTGAAGTAACGTTGAGGGTTTTTTTTTTTTTGATTAATCAGCAAACTTATCAAAAGAATAATCTTTGTACGGTTTTTTCAAGATCCTTCTTAATTTCTACGTTGCTAGTAACAATGAGTTCTTTTTCTGGTTTGATTACTCGACCAAATTCTTAAAAGAAGAACATTTTTAGGGTTTGTGCAAGATCCTTCTTTTGTCTACAATGGAAGTAACAACTAGAACTTTTTAGGGTTTTTCAAGATCCATCTTTTTTCCACAATAGAAATAAAATTAGGGGTTATTTGGTTTTTTTTAAATTATTTTTTAGGTTGACTGAGAACTCAATAAATTTTTTTTAGCGTTCAAGATCATTATTTTTTTCTTCTTCATAGACAGTAACAATTTGGTTTTTTTCCCCTTTCCTATTCAATTCCAGATGCTCTCAGGACAAGCAAAAGGGACATGGCAGTTGCAACCAGAGGTGATGATTTGAATATTAGGGCTTCCAGTAATGAATGATATGAGTAGATGTTCAGTGACTTTCCTTTTTCTTTTTTCTTCAAGGTGTTGAGAGAGAGAGATTGCATCCCTACAAATGGAGGTAGGTTAGATCAATGTTTTGGCATCAAAATCAAATTTTGTACAGTTCCAGTGTAGTGCTTGTAGGCTTGTTGTCGGACACGTGCCATGCATGACACAAACACTCCAAAATGCACTAGACCACTCCAAAAATTGGTGCCCTTTCGTGCCACCGCATCCATGTCGTATTCCAGTTCTACAATTGGGGTTTGGCATAAAATCAAATTTTGTACAGTTTCCGTGGTGTTATGTAATAGGGAGACGGCATGGTGCTGTGTTAGTGAGATGTAGTGCTGTGCTGATACATATCAGACACAGCATACATTCCTAAATTAGGCCTGTCAATGGATTGTGGATGAATGTAAAGCCAAATAAAACTGAAAAATATTTCTGTACCCAAAACCCGAGCCAAAATTTATCAGGATTCTGGTTCTATTTTTAACATCCTGGTCTGGTTTCTGATTGATTAATCAGGTCAGGCTAACCATGTTAGGTATAAGAAAGTGGCATTTGAGATCTATAAGAAAACCCAACGTGACCTTTGTTCTCCTTTTAACATCAAAACCTGTTGTCGAATAAAAATAGGGCCAGGTTAATGGGTTATCGGTTATTATCTGCAGGCACATCCAAATTACAGCAGACACTTAACAATTGATGACGAGTACGTGTTGTTGTGCCCGTATTATCTTTTCGTATTTTCTGTCCATGCAACTTTTAGGTGATTTACTGAAGAGCTAAGTTTTGCAGGAAAAAAAGCTGGTGGCTTAAGAAGGAGGCAAAGGCCGAAAATGAGGCAAATTTCAACTTTTATATTTCTCCTTTTTTTTTCTTGAGAATGAAGAAGGAACCGGCGTTGAATATACTACATGTTGTCATTCACTTTTGACGAACATACAATAATGGAAGAACTACACCGAAAAGTTGAACATTTTCGTCAAATGAAGTAAAAAGTACTTAAATGAAACAAGTTGATTGGGGTTACAGATTTCTGTTATTTAAACTATGCAAAAAGAGAGGATAAATTGAAGATTTTCTAATTACAGTATGGATGATGATTTCAAATTATGAAAGGGTGTAACGATGTACAACTTATTGGGTCATAATTTACCCTTTCAGGCTGCCACTAGGATATTGGCTCGCCAGCTTATTCGTCTACGGCAGCAAATCACTAATTTGCAAGGGACTCGTGCACAAATAAGAGGTGTAGCAACTTACACACAGGTACTGGTATTTAACTTTGGCATTGTCTCAAACTTCAGAGTCGTTTATAGATTTGAAATTGACCTTTTTTTGCAAATATTATAAGGCTATGTATGCAAATACATCGATTTCTGCTGGAATAAAAGGCGCAAGTAAAGCAATGGCAGCCATGAACAAGGTATTGTACAATTGCATGAATATTGATTATGTTTCAGAGGGTCATCTGTTGTAGATATGAAAGTAATATATGATTGCATATTAAAAAAAACTAAACATCAAAATTAAGGCTCTCATCTCTGTCTTCTAACGTTCTTGCCCTCTCGCCCCCTTCCGCCTCGCTGCCGGCGACTCGATCCACTCCCTCATCATCGACCAAGGGCTACCGGTCGGCCTAGTCATGCGCTCCGTCAGAAACTTCCCCCTCGACCCAACCATAGGCCTCCTCTCCGTCCGCCTGGCCGAGTACAACCGGAAGAGCTCCATCCTATAAGCAGCAATGATACCATTTACTCACTGTGGATGTTGTTGGTGGAGGGAGATGACTCCACAAGGTAGATCATAGATAGGAAATGCAACGTCTTCTATTTTCTTCATCGTTCAGCTGTATCTTCTCAATTCTTTTTCCTTACTTTTGCTTTCCATGTTACAGAGATCTCTTCCCTCCGGCCACCTGCACCTCACATATGGTTATAGAGATCTCTTTCTCTGTGCTATGGTTACCTATATTAATTTGGTCAAAAGGTTTAGTACTGAATGGAAGATGACAGATGCTTGTCAACTATTTGACATAATATTTCTAAAAACTTTATCAAATGTTTCTGGTCATGTTCTACTAATTTCGATTGCTCTAGTAGAATAACAGAAATCTAATGGAGTATAACAAAGCAGAATGGCCCTTCATACGCATGTTGCTTCCTTTGTTTGTAGCTTGATATTTGAATGCAAGTAGTTTCAAATTGGACACAGTTGGAAGCTATTCTCAAACTTGTTTAAACTAGTTGGTGGACTAATTAGAATTTTTTTTACTTTTATCTGCTCAATTTTCATAACTGAGAATTAAGCACATATTTTGAAATGCAACTCTCTTATTCTCATCTGGAAAGGAGAGCATCTTGTCCACTTACTGGTACTATTCAAGTTAATATGTTTGAAATAGTCTTCTAGAGGGCTCTTGAATGATGACTCTTTGAAGCAATCTAGAATAGGGTTGATTCTAATAACGTCCAAAAAAAAGAAATTATTAATTTATAGTCTATATGATGATTTGAGTGCTAAAACCAATATAAAACCTGAAGGGAGCGATGTATGATAACATCCTTTTTGGCCTTTCGCTGAATGAAGATAGAGAAATATTTGAAAATGTTTCGCAGTTTTGGTATATTTTATGAACATGCTTTGTCATAGGAGGTTCATAGGTCTATCTGGAAAAGCACGTTTCCATGTTATCTGCCTACTACACAGATGTTTCTTAACCACTTTGGCTTCTCATCACGAAACACGATGTATTAATCATGTCATATATGTTCATAATCTCTATGGAAGCAACAATGTGACTTTTAAGTTTTAAATTTTCCATTTGTTGAGAATTAGTCACAATAATTATTTAACCGAGTTGTATTCCAAGCTCTTATTTTTTTAAATCTTCTGATGCATGTATTAGTGTTATTGGTTATACTATACTCAGTAAAGGATCTAATATGATTATTGATACATATATTATGCAAATGGATATATATAATTGTTGTTCCATTTTTTAGAGCCACCTTATTTTACTGACTGCTGCAATTTGTTTCAAAATCTCAATATGGTTTCTTTACTGTAGGCACCCAAACTGCAATTAGAACTCCAAAGATAGATGGCCACTCAGCAAGCTGTTGTGGGAGGATCGGGAACTTCAACATCCACTGCCAAGGTAATATGTTAGTGTTGTCACTTTTTTCATGTTGATTGCTTTCAATTATGAACTTGCCATACTTTATTCGAGTCATAATCCTTGAATCCAATTACCATTTTCTTAAATTAACTTGATCCCGTTAGTTATACAATTGCTTTGTACATATTAGTACTTCCATTCTTGTCTTAGTGTGAGTCTAATATCATTAGTAATTTTATCATTTCTATGTCAGTGGCTCGTATCATGTGGAGACTTTGTTGAGGGCATTAATTTGCTTACCCAATATTTATTGCCATCTGAGTGTTGTTCTTTTATTGTCGGTGTTTCTGCTAGAAACAATACTCCAATGATTTTCACCAAAAAAAATCTAGACATGTTTATGCAGAAGTCTTAAAGGTATAAAATCTTAGTGCAAAATGTGATGCTTTTCTTATTATCGCTTATGATGTGAACCTAACCTGGCGTTCCTTCTGTCGGTAGAGCATGGGCATAAAATTCTATCACCTGCTCATATATGCCCTCTGATGTTTTCTTACCCATAAGCATAGTATTGCCATATGAGGAATTTTAGGTATTGAAAGAAATAAAAAGATATGAAATAGAAGAGAAACAAATGGTGTTCCCAAATGCTCCTGCCTGGATTTTGTATATCTACATTGATAGCATCGCTGCCCCACATGGTAATGACCTTAGTAGACTGTAAAAGGTGGTTGTCTGAATGTGTGTACGAGAATTTTGGATGATGTAGACAAGGTTGGGAGATGGAAAATGGTTGGCATTGTTGAGTCTGCACGTCTCAGAAACTTACGCTTGCCAGAATCTGGGGCCATGAAGAACAAGGTATATTGCATAGTGTCATTCAGATGTTGATTCATTTTTTCTTTCTTTTCTTAAGATATGCTAATTTCATTAGTTGTGCTTGATGATATTTCATATTTTGACATGCTAATGCAACATCTGTAGTGCATATTTTGCATATATTTTACAAGAAACTCATCTCTAGTGTTCGGCAATGACTTGTTAGCATTTATTCTTTTGCAAGATGTTTATTTTATGTTCTTAAACCTTTTAAGATTATTTTTCTAAAGCCACTAGATGCACTGCATACTTGATTTTCGATATTTATGAGGGTATTTAGGGCTTTAAGAAAATTAGATATATCTTAACTCACCTGTATTCTAACTACAAATTTCATGCATTCATGCTACATAGGTTCACGAAGGACGGGATCCTTGTTGAAGGTATTTTTTGAAAGGATATCGAAAGCATGATTGATAACTACAAGGAAGATCATAGGTAACAAACATTTCGAAGCTTATTATTCTTTCTTTGTTATGTGATTCTTCTTTATCTTCCTAAAATTATCAAATTCAACTTGCATCTGTCTTGATCTCTCTCTCTCTTTCTATGTTACTTGATCTGGTAAGATCAATATTTTTCTATTCTTTCGCTCCATGCCCTATAAATTCTGTGCTACTAAAAATAATTCTTTTAGCATTGTTTGGAAGAGAGAATATTTGAGACTGAGTTCGTTCAGAATAAGTCAGTTGAAATGACAAGAGATTGTAAATTTATGAATATATAAACAATAACTTGTTGGCTTGAGGCACTACTTTCACCATCTAAATACTAAAATCCTTATCTCATGCTATCATTTGGTTCTGTATGTTTTTTTAAATCGTGTTTAATCTACTTCGGTTATTGATGTAATACAACTCTGCTGTTATGATTTCTCAAGTCTCCAGTGTCATTGGATATACTTGGACACATTTTTAATGGTTCTGGAATATCTATTGATAATGGTCCGCGTATATTTCATGAGGCATACTTAGATATATCTGACGAGTTCGAAAAGATTTTAGTATATTTAAAATTCATACGTTAATGTTTTCGTTTCAAACCTATGGAATCTTTCCTTTCAACCCTGTAATATTCATAAGTTAAAGTTTTGATGTCAAACCTATGAAATCTTTCCTTCGAATTATCAAAAATCTAAATGCATGTTGTTTATGATCTATTGCAGGAAGTTCTATCAACCCCAGTGAGAGAACCTACCATGAAGAGATGATCCAAACTGGAATATCCACCATTAATGATATCATGAATCCCATTGCTCTAGGGCAGAAAATCCCACTCTTTTCTGTTGTTGGGCTTTCTCATAATGAAATTGCTGCCCAGATTTGTCCTTAGGCTAGATTTGGATGTTGTTACTAAGTAAGTAAAAAAATTTATTATACAATTTGAAGGATAGGTCTACTCCTGAAATACTAAGTTGAATGAGATTATATTTATGAATTCCTGAGTGGTGGGGAGGCTTCTTTTGTCATGGAACTGGTCGAGGTGGAGGAGAATGCCACATAAAATGCAAACAATACAAACACCAACAATTATCACGATCAACAAATCGGTAGCATATACACTATGAACTAACATACAGAATGGAAGGGTAAAGCCTAGTTGCCTTATTTTTTTGATGAACTTAATTGTTTTCTTTTCTAGACTTAAGCCTAGGAGCTTATCATGTTTTATTTCATTTTTTTAGGATGTTCCATATTTCCATATAAGCCTTAGGAATTTTATGTCAGAATACGAAAGTACAAGCAGATGTTCTTATTTGTGAAAGGTGGGCACATATAGATAATGGATTTGCGTTCGTGTAATACATTCAACTGTCATATGAAATCATTTTTTCGTGTCCGTGTAATACCATTTTTCGTGACGTATAATACATTCAACTGTCATATGAAATCTAGTTAGTACTTTCTCCTTTTCTGTAAGCTTCTAAAACTAATATTGAATAATGAATTTTTCAGGTAGGGATCGGTAGGCATGTTATTGGCGATAAGGAGGGGGAAGTCTAAAGAGTCCTCGGCGACGACTATGAGCTATTTTTCTTCCGGAGCAAGATTGCCGATAGAGTGACGAAGATGCAAATGTGTTGGGATTGATGATAACACCGCGAGAACTCACTCTACTTCTACTGCTTCTTGCAGTTTTGGTCAAATGAGTTGCTAATGACTGGAAAATGTCCGATCGATCCGAAGTTTGGTGAGGACATGGTAAAATGGGAGTGATGCATTGTACAAAAAGAAATTGATCATGTATTTGTATTATAATTACAATCAATATATTTTTATTTATAAATTACATATATATATTTTTTTAAAATAGAAATAAAATCAACAATGTTTGAAAACTGTTGTAAGATAATATTTTAACAACTTTTGTTTACATTGTAAACTTCATTTACAATATTTTTAAATTATTGTTGATATTACAATTACAACATAAAAATATTATTTACAACGTTTGAGAAACATAATTGAATAACATATACAACATATTTCAAAAGTTGTATAATTGTTTTTACAATGTTTGTACACTTGTACAAAATCTGTACACAACATTGACTGAACGTTGTAGATATTACTTCTACCACACTTGCAGAACGTTGTAGAAATTATATTTACAATATGTATGATATGTTTTAAAAAGTATGTTTACAATACTTGAAATATGTTGTAGAAATATTATTGTCAAATTTTATAAATTTTAACAACATTTATAAATTGTCGTATAAAGATCTTCTACAATGTCTTTACAACGTTCAAACAAATATTGTGGAAGATACCCCCCTTTTACAACCCTGGATATAACAACCTTTTATTAAACGTTGTAAAATTCCTTTTACAACATTTAAACAACGTTGTAAAAGGGGTTTTTTCTTGTAGTGAGGGTGCTGGATTTACCCCTTAGCCGTTTATATATCGGAAGCGTATTTCAAATCACTAGTTAAATGTAGTCTTGATATATTATAGTTCTTGTTTCAGTCGTTTATTACAGTCACTTCCTTGTCTTGAATGCCATACTCTCCTGCTTTTACTTACATGTTTCATACCATAATTTTTCTGTTTATACACCCATCATGTATTTTACCATTATTTACAGTTTTATAATTTTGTCAATTATTGGAACTGTTGTTAGAATGTACTCATTCCATTCCTGACTGGAAGCATATTTTTAGGTTAGTCATGACTACTCTTAGCATTGGGAAGACATGGGTATGCTGAGGTCAACCTAGAAGATTAGTTAGATAGATTGGTTATTTTATTTTATTTTGTGAGACAATGTACCTGGATTAAATGTAAACTTTGAAATATTGTAAAATAATTTAGTTAGTGAAGGAGCAAATACAGATTTCTTATTATGTGATTATGAGAATCATGGCCTTAACATTGTTCTACCGCCGACATTGCGGCGTAGGCTGGCTTGAACATGGATTGGTATCCCGAAAGCGGGTGAGGTTCGTGATAAGTTTTTGTGGCAGCCCATGCAGATCAGCCTTCACAATAGTTGTGTGAACTCGTGGTAGTACCATATTAGTCGTACTACTACAAGCCTACGACTAGGATGTGCTCATTCACATTAGGATTGAATTAATTTAGGAGGATGACTAGGAATATGAGTCCCTTATTCAACTTGACTGTGGAGTAGTTAAAGATTGTTATATAGGTCATGCAATTTAGGAAAGGAATTAAAATTAGATAACTTGAGAAATTTCTATAGACACACTATTGCAGGACGATAGGATCTAAGGTAGGAAGACTATTAATCTAGTAAATAGGACTTTCTAAGATTCAATTTCTAATCCTGATCCTTTATACAAATATGTTATTTGTCTTCTTTAATCATGTCACCCCCAGTTTTTAAGAACAAGGGTATTTTGATCATTTTTTCATTCTAGAATATTTTTGAATTCATTTTATTATTTATGATATTGTTTTCGGGTTATTTGAGTCGGGTTCGAATTTCAACTCAATCCGACTTGTATCAGGGATCCGGGGTAGCTTTGACTCTAGTGGGACCCACTCATTAGTTAAACATGACCCATATGACAAAAATTAAGTTAGTATGGATAGACTAAATATTCATGACTAGGGTTGATTAAATAGAGACTCAAATAGGGACACCTATTCTATTCTTGGCCGGCCACATAGAGGGGATAGGGATGAGCATTATCATTTGTTATTATCCACATAAACTCTCTCTCTTATTCTTCCCCAATTTTGAGAGGAGCCTCCATTTATTCCATATCAAAATCAATCCATTTCTTTATCAATCCTCTTATTTTCTTTTCTATTTCAATCAAGTGGAGAAGCTAGCTAGTTTGGAAAGTTTTGGATATTGTTCGTGTACATTTGGAGGCCTCTTCGTGTCGGAGTCGTATCGGAAGGAGTTTCTTTGGATTTGATCTCCCAGAAGGTAAAATCTTCCCTCTATTTTACTTATACATACATATAGGATCATTTTGAACCCATAGAAATGACCCCCATGGTTGTGTCTCCATTTGTGTCCATTTTGGATCCATTTGGAGATCATTAGGATGTGTCCTTGTTGAGTTTTGTGTCCGAGTGGGAAACCACCAATATTGGACACACCAAGTGTTTAATATATTGTATGGATGATTTTATTTGATTTTAATCTCAGATTTTGGATGTTGGAGACATGTTCTTTAATGTATCTTCATGTAGCTTTTAGTATCTTAATGTATCATATTAGTTTATATACATTTCATTATATATATATTGTGTGTGTGTCTCTTTATATTTGAGAGTATATATATATATATATATGTGTGTGTGTGTGAGTTTGAGTGAGAGTGGAGGGAGTTGTTGTGGTGTTGTAGTGGTGGTTTGTGGTGGTGTTCATGGTGGTTGAAGGGGGGATTTGAGAGCAGCCATGCAGCAGCAGCTAGGCACCATCGTAGCAGCAGCTAGGCACCATTTCAGCAGCAGCTAAGCAGCAGCAAGGAAGCATCATATGCAGCAGTAGTTTGACCCCCTAGGCCCCCTTTTAGAGCACCATTTAGCCCACTTCTTGCCCACTATATAACCCCCTAGTATACCCTCTTGTAGACCTTGTTAGAGACCTTAGTTAGTAGTGTTAGATGTTAGTGTGGTAGTGTTGGAGAGGTGGGTTAGTGAGTGGTTTGTTAAGTAGTGTTGGCTAGTGTGTTAGAAGGTTAGTTGATAGCTTAGTGGCCCATATATGTTAGTATCCTATCTAGGATTAGATTAGATAGATGTTAGAGTGAGAGGGGTACTCTAAGGTGCTAGAAGAGTGGCTAAGAGGTGAGTTAGACTGAGGTTAGTTGGGTGGTGTGTGGTATCTCAAGATACCATAGAGTATCTTGCGATACTTTAAGGTAATTTTGAGAATGACCAACATAGAGATAAGATGGACTGGATGGACTAGATGCCTAGATTTCTGGGTTGATAATATCTAGATAGGTTAGTTTCTAGCTGTCACGCCCTGATTCCGTAGAATCGATAGTCGTCCCCCGGGCGTGATGCCGTGCGAACCTAAATTGCGATCACACAAGGCACATTCATAAGGCTATCCGAAACACAACATCAAGTTAGAGTACGCAGAGAAATTGATTGACACATTTGAAATAGAAGTAGACTTTTTTATTAATAATAAAACTTCATCTACATTGACTTCATTACATTCATTGCCGCACGGGCTACAACCTGACTCGACTTACAAAACGAACGCCGATGAGATAGTCGTTCCATACATTACATCCCTTTTAACAAGCAAAACATAACACTTTCCACCTGCTATCGAGGCGAGTCGAGTCGTCATCTTCTTTTGGACTGAGTGTGGGATCTTCTTCAAAAGGAATCCAGAAACAAGCCTTCACAACCGGACGAGGCTTCAAAAGTGTCCACGCCGCCTTGAGATTTTAAGCGAGACGCCCTTCGTAGTTTGGGGTACCTGCATGGAGAGCGAGGATCAGTACATTACACTTTGTACTGGTGCGTGGCTATTTAAGTTCCAAGCTCTCATTTGGTTGAAGAGTTTATATGACTTAGTTCATGATTGTTTCTAACCATCCTAATGAATTTCACACGTGCAATGACAAGCATAATGTAATTTACTTCGGAACTTACCCTCGGCGGACCGCGTTGCGCCTTATGAAACTTACCATGTTCTTCCCTGTCAATTGTTAACATTTTTTATATTAAGTACAAAATGTACGTGTGATTGGTCACTGGCATCACAAGCCATCCTGGACATATAGTTTTGTTAATCGAGATCCTTTCAACGCAAGTAGCTAGCTCCGTTGCAAGTCGCCGCTTAACCTGTGCTGAAATCTTATGCACGACTATACCCTATTTCCTCCTAGGTCAAAATGGTCCTGTGGCCTCGGGTTGCCGCTCGAGGAAACTATCGCCTTGTCGACAAGTTGTCCATAACCGTATGAAGACATATTTCCCTTTTTAGTTATTGAGACATAGCCTACATTCTCTTTGAAAACTCAATCCTTTTCCCGTGTTCGTGCCCTTGCATTTATCCTTTCATTCGCACAACATTATCGATTTACCTAGAAAGGGGGTCGAGAAGAGAAGGGTCAGCCACTCATCTTGAGTTTACTTTTTGGCGAGAGAACTTGTTGGTCGCGCTAGACGTCGCCTACGCGATTACTTAAAATCGCACAAGCAACCGATTAGAACACTGCATTATTCAAGGAGTTCGATAGGAAATACGAGTTCGAAATGCAAGCCATGAAAACCATCGAAAACATTCACGAAAACGCATTCAAAAAACAAAGCCAAAACCAACGCAAGCGGCGTGAAAAGCAGAGCAACGGGAGGTCTCTCCCGACTCAGCCGCAGAGTCAATCTTCGAGGCGCAACCCGCTGAATATGGGACTTGGTTCCGAAGAAGACATTCCATAACGAGGAATGGATCTTAATTCAACCGTTCCCGTTCGATCGACTCGGTCGATCCCGACCTATCGGTCCCGACCGAATCGATAGCGACAGTGTTCCTTTCTCGCGCACCCCGTGGACAGAGTATGGGGCACGATGTAGGGACGGGACACTACACCATAACCAACTAAGAAAAAGTTTCGTCTTCGAAACGTAAAATAGAACCTACCTCTACGTGAACAATGAAGGGAACTTTTATTTCATTTCTGACTCAAGCTTCCACGTCGACTCTGCGACTGAGTGGTTCCTCCAGAGGACGCGGACGAGGGGAATAGCACGGTTGCAAAGAAGTTTATCTTTGTGCTCCAAGATTTGTACCGGCTCTTCGACATATGACAAGTCTGCCTTCAGGTCCAGCTTACCCAAATCCACAACATGGCTCGGATCATGCACGTACTTCCGCAATTGCGATACGTAGAAGACGTCATGTACCTCTGACAATACAGGCGGCAAGGCAATTTGGTAAGCTACTGGGGCGACTCGCTTCAATATTTTGAACGGGCCAACAAATCTTGGGCTCAATTTCCCCTTCGTACCGAACCTGGAAACTTCCCGCATGAGCATGACTTTCAAGAATACATGGTCGCCTTCCGAGAACTCGAGGGGGCGTCGGTGCGTGTCGGCATAGCTTTTCTGTCGGCTTTGTGCTATCTTCAATCTCTTTCGTATTAACTTGACCTTCAGCACGGTCTGCTCCACCAGCTCCGGACCAAGTATCTGTCGTTCTCCGACTTCATCCCAACAAATGGACGATCTGCACTTCCGGCCGTGCAAAGCTTCATACGGCACCATTTGGATGCTGGACTGATAGATGTTGTTGTATGCAAGCTCGGCCAGCGGTAGATGGATGTCCCAACTTAACTTCAAGTCAATCGCACAAAGTCGTAACATATCTTCGAGAATTTGGTTCACCCGCTCTGTTTGGCCGTCAGTCTGAGGATGATAAGCTGAGCTGAACTTCAACTTGGTCCCCAACGCTGAATGTAGACTACTCCAGAAGTGCTCTACGAACCGTCCATCCCGATCAGAGACGATAGAAACTGGGACCCCGTGCAGCCGAACTATTTTATCAAGGTATATCTGAGCAAGGCGATCGACGCTCCAAGTAACTTTGATGGTGATAAAGTGCGCTGACTTGGTTAGTCGATCGACGATGACCCAGACGGCGTCGTTTCCCCGCGGCGTCCTCGGCAAGCCAACAATAAAGTCCATAGTGATGTGATCCCATTTTCACTCTGGAATGGCGAGGTTCTGTATCTCCCCGTCCGGTCGCTGGTGCTCGACTTTAACTTGCTGACAGGCCATACATTTTGACACAAAGAGCGCTATGTCCTCTTCATGCCGTGCCACCAAAAGACAACGCGGAGGTCCTTATACATCTTGGTGCTGCCAGGATGCAAGGAATATTTTGCATAATGTGCCTCCGATATTATCTCCTTTCTAAGTTCTGTATCGTCCGGTACGCATAGCCGTCCCTTCACGCGCAACACTCCCGACTCGTCCTCTGTAAAGTCGGACGCTTTTCCTATCGATATCAGCTTTCGCATCTTCTCCAGGTATGGGTCATCCTTCTGTGCAGACTTGATCCTATCCAGTAGGCTCGGTTCTACCCGCAGTTGCGCTAGTTTCACGTCTCTGAAACGAACTCGGAGTTCAATGCCCATTCCTTCCAAGTCACGCAGCAGTCGGACGTTGATGCATAACGAAGCTAAGTACTTCTGGCTCAGCGCATCCGCTACCATATTTCCCTTGCCCGGCGTGTAGTCGATTGACAAGTCATAGTCTTTGATCAGCTCGAGCCATCGCCTCTGCCACAAATTCAATTCTTTCTGGGTGAAGAGATAGTTGAGGCTTTTGTGGTCCGTATAAATCCTGCACGCCACGCCATAGAGATAGTGACGCCATAGCTTCAACGCAAACACAATCGCCGCTAATTCTAGGTTATGCGTGGGGTAGTTCTTCTCGTGCGGCTTCAACTGCCGGAAAGCAAAAGATATTACCTTATCCCGCTGCATGAGCACACACCCCAAGCCCTGGCCAGAAGCATCTCTGAGGATCTTAAATCCCTCCATCCCTTCAGGAAGAGTAAGTATCGGGGCCGAAACGTACCGTTGTTTAAGCTCCTGGAAGGAAGCTTCACAGTCGTCTGACCACTTGAATGCGACTCCTTTCTGGGTGAGGCGAGTCAACGGTGATGCAATCTTCGTAAAGTCCTTCACGAAGCGTCGGTAGTATCCCGCCAAGCCTAGAAAGCTTCGAATTTTGCTAACTGATGTGGGCCGTTTCCAATCAGCAACTGCCTCGACTTTCTTTGGGTCGACTGCGATGCCCCTGGCGGAGATGATGTGCCCAAGGAATGAGACGTTGTTTAGCCAGAATTCGCACTTGCTCATCTTCGCAAACAACTGATTCTCTCGAAGGATTTGTAGTACCGTCCGCAGATGCTCTGCATGTTGCGCTCGATCCTTCGAGTAGACGAGGATGTCGTCGATGAAGACTTCTACAAATTTGTCAACGAACGGACGGAACATCCGATTCATTAGATCCATGAAGATGACAGGGGCGTTTGTCAGACCGAACGACATTACCAAGAACTCGTAGTGGCCGTAACGAGTGCGGAAGGCAGACTTCGACACGTCATCTGGCATGACCTTGAGTTGGTGATAACCAGATCGCAGATCAATCTTCGAAAATACCATTGCACCTTGGAGCTGGTCGAACAAGTCGTCGATGCGGGGCAGGGGGTATTTGTTTCGGACGGTGGCTTTGTTCAATTCTCGATAGTCGATGCAGAGCCGCATCGATCCATCCTTCTTCTTCACGAATAGCACGGGCGCACCCCACGGCAAGACACTCGGGCGGATAAACCCTCTGTCGAGTAATTCTTGTAGTTGTGCCTTTAGTTCCTTCAGTTCTGCAGGTGCCATTCTCTACGGAGCCTTCAAGATCAGCCGGGTGTCGGAAAATGTGTCGATGGTGAACTCTATTTCTCGATCGGGCGGCATGTCGGGTAGCTCGTCCGGGAACATGTCTGGGAATTCTGCCGCAACGTCGGTCTCTCCCGCGTTTGCACCATCCTATCGCATGTCTCGAACGGAAGCTAGATAGCCTTCGCACCAGGAATGCAGAATCCGTCGAGCAGATATTGCGGAGATCACCATGCAGGTCAGCGACGCCTCACCATACGAGTAGCAGAATTTAGGCACTCCAGGTATGCGGAATGTGACCTTCTTTTCAGCGCAGTCTATGGTTGCGTTGCACGGACCGAGCCAATCCATGCCCAATATGATGTCGAAGTCCTTCATATCTAGAACTATCGCATCAAGACCGATCTTCTGACCCCCAATACATATGGTTCCTCCCCTGCAGGCTAAGTTTGTGAGTAGTGGCACGCCCGAAGGCATACTTACGCTAAGGTCAAGGTCTAACAACATTACAGGGAATTTATGCTCGGCGACAAAGTCTGCCGATATGAAAGTATGCGAGGCGCCTGAATCAAGTAATACACGAGCAGGTACATTATTAAAATTCAATATACCTGTCACAACAGTGTCGAAATCGTATGCCTCGTCTCGAGTCAGAGCAAAGACACGCCCTGTGCATTAGGGCGTCGGTTTTGGTTATTTGATTGAGTGGGCTGAGGAGGTCTGGTCACCTGTCCTCGATTCTCTTGACGGTGTTGTTGTGGTGGGGCGTTACGACTCCATTTTTGGGGGCAATCTTGTTTATAGTGACCCTTTTGTCCAGAAAAGAAGCATCCCCCATCGTGGACAAAGCACTTGCTCGCCTCATGTCTAAGCGAACCGCACTTGGCACATCGCGATGATGGGTTATGTTCCCGGTAACCGTCGTGGTTTGGACGCTTTGAAGCGTGATTGTTGCCTCCCGTATAGCCAGGACGTTTGTGATTGGAGTGGCGCACAACGTCGTCAGCACCGGAAGGATGCAGGTTCTCAAGGCGAAGAGCGTGATTTAGAGCCTCGCCTACGGTCTTGTACTCCGGGACCCCGACATGTGCACCGATAGAGTGTCGCAGACCCACTTCGAACCGTCGCACACGGCACTCTTCAGTAGGTAGAAACTGACTAGCAAACTTAGATAACTTGTTGAATTCTGCGGCATACTATTCCACTGTCCGGCTCCCTTGCTTCAACTGCATGAATTCATTCTCCTTCGCTTGACGAACGGCTGATGGAAGGTACTGGACTTCAAAAGCTTCACGGAACGTGGCCCAAGAGATCAGCGCGGTGTTGTTGTCCGGTCGGATCGCTCGCTTGCGTACGACCCACCAGTCGTGTGCGTTCAACCGTAGTTGAAGCTGTAAGCAGGCGACTTGCTTCGATTCTTCAATGTCGAGAAGCTCGAAGTGATCTTCCAGCTCTTCCAACCAGTCGATCGCCATGGAAGGGCCTTCGGTACCGCTGAAGGAAGTGCGGTACGCCTTCTTGAATTTTGACACTTCAAAGTTGTACTTTTTCGGTGCCGCTGGTTGACGCTCGGGCCCCTCCGTATCGACTTCAATGGGTTGGATCGTCGGCACGGTGACGGTAGGCGCAGTCGCAGAATTCCCGTTGGCCGCCATTGTCTGGACGATCTGCTGCAGGGTATCCAGCTGCTTTTGTTGAAGTTTGGCATGTGCGTCGAAACGAGCTTCGAATTGGGCCTGTCGTTCCTCCGTCTGTTGATGTCGATTCTCGGACTGGTTCCGCTGCGCCTCCATCATGCGCAGCATCCTTTCGATGGTATCGTTTGAAGGTCCGGCCCGGAAACGATGCGAACTACTAGAGCCGTTAGAAGCGCTCTGTTCTTGCTCGGGCGTGGGTTCCGTCACTTCTGCGATACGAAGGCAAACACATCAGTCACAAATTATTACGCACTCATTGTATGTAACAACTTATCTCATCGATACGAGGTCAAAGGTTTGGAACTCTAGACGCGAGGCCAAAGGATGTAAAGCCGTGCTCTGATACCATTATGTCACGCCCCGATTCCGTTGAATCGATAGTCGTCCCCCGGGCGTGATACCGTGCAAACATAAATTACGATCGCACAAGGCACATTCATAAGGCTATCCGAAACACAACATCAAGTTAGAGTACGCAGAGAAATTGATTGACACATTTGAAGTAGAAGTAGACTTTTTTATTAATAATAAAACTTCATTTATATTGACTTCATTACATTCATTGCCGCGCGGGCTACAACATGACTCGACTTACAAAACGAACGCCGATGAGATAGTCGTTCCATACATTACATCCTTTTTTACAAGCAAAACATAAAACTTTCCACCTGCTATCGAGGCGAGTCGAGTCATCATCTTCTTTTGGACTGAGCGCAGGGTCTTCTTCAAAAGGAATCCAGAAACAAGCCTTCACAACTGGACGAGGCTTCAAAAGTGTCCATGCCGCCTTGAGATTTTAAGCGGCACGCCCTTCGTAGTTTGGGGTACCTGCGTGGAGAGCAAGGATCAGTACATTACACTTTGTACTGGTGCGTGGCTATTTAAGTTCCAAGCTCTTATTTGGTTGAAGAGTTTATATGACTTAGTTCATGAATGTTTATAACCATCCTAATGAATTTCACACGTGCAATGACAAGCATAATGTAATTTACTTCGGAACTTACCCCCGGCGGACCGCGCCGCGCCTTATGAAACTTACCATGTTCTTCCCTGTCAATTGTTAACATTTTTTATATTAAGTACAAAATGTACGTGTGATTGGTCACTGGCATCACAAGCCATCCTGGACGTATAGTTTTGTTAATCGAGATCCTTTCAACACAAGTAGCTAGCTCCGTTGCAAGTTCCCGCTTAACCTGTGCTGAAACCTTATGCACGACTATACCCTGTTTCCTCCTAGGCCGAAATGGTCCCGTGGCCTCGGGTTGCCGCTCGAGAAAACTATTGCCTTGTCGACAAGTTGTCCATAACCGTGTGAAGACATATTTCCCTTTTTAGTTATTGAGACATAGCCTCGATTCTCTTTGAAAGCTCAATCCTTTTCCCGTGTTCGTGCCCTTGCATTTATCCTTTCATTCGCACAACATTATCGATTTACCTAGGAAGGGGGTCGAGAAGAGAAGGGTCAGCCACTCACCTTGAGTTTACTTTTTGGCGAGAGAACTTGTTGGTCGCGCTAGACGTCGCCTACGCGATTACCTAAAATCGCACAAGCAACCGATTAGAATACTGCATTATTCAAGGAGTTCCATAGGAAATGCGAGTTTGAAATACAAGCCATGAAAACCATCAAAAACATTCACGAAAATGCATTCAGAAAACAAAGCCAAAACCAACGTAAGCGGCGTGAAAAGCAGAGCAACGGGAGGTCTCTTCCGACTCAGCCGCAGAGTCAATCCTTGAGACGCAATCCGCTGAATATGGGACTTGGTTCCGAAGAAGACATTCCATAACGAGGAATGGATCTTAATTCAACCGTTCCCGTTCGATCGACTCGGTCAATCCCGACCTATCGGTCCCGACCGAATCGATAGCGACAGTGTTCTTTTATCGCGCACCCCGTAGATAGAGTACGGGGCACGGTGTAGGGACGGGGCACTACACTAGCTACCCTAAGAAGCCTAGGTCAGTCTACCAAGGTTAGGAAGGGTTGCCTATGTATTGGGGCAAGGTATTGGAATACTTTGTGAAGGGTAAGTTAAGATAATTACCTATATCTAAGGTATGGGTCTAACAGTTTAAGATATAGTTAGAAATAGTTTCTCTTGGTTGGTAATGGTCAGGATTAGTGCTCTTAGACTAGTTTTAACCTCGGTTGACAGTTTTGACCAAAAGTAAACGAAAGTCAACCGAAAGTCAAACTTAGCCTAAAAGTGACTAGAATTGACCCGAAACCAAACCAGAGTTGACCAATTGACTGAAAGTCAACAGTTGGTTAACATTAGCCTAGTTTGACCTATGGTTGACTAGAGTTGACCAGAGTTGACCGGTTGACCAAAAGTCAACAGCAAGTCAACCTTTGACCCAGATTGACCTAGTTTGATTTGGATTGACTTCCTGTGACCTTGTTTGTCCTATTTTGGCTCAGTATGACCTAGTTTTGCCGGATGTGACCTAGTTTGACCTAGTTTGGCTTAGACTTGCATATCATGACTAGATTAGCTTTTCTTTCATTATTAAACCCTATTTGGACTCATGGTATCTCATCTTTAGGTCTGTGATTACTCTGAAGATCTGTTCACCTTATCAGCTCAGGACCATAGGCGAGAACATTTACTGATTATTTTTATTGTCTTGATATCTGCTATATCCGATTCAGTTATAGTGTCTTACTTGATTCCTGACACGATGGTTCACGGACTAGTATACGTCGGATCCTGTCATGAGATGTTGTTCCTGGATTACTTGGTATATTGGTACATTACTTGACTTGTTACCTGTACTTGTATAGACATGGACTTAGGAGTGGGCTGGCCTCCTGCTCTTGAGTACCGTATCATGAAGTGTCATGTCCGGGTCCAATATACTATTTGAGGATAGGGAGTTATTAATGGTTGTGTGATCAAAATCCCTACTTGTTCTTCACACTTGTACTTGTTATTTGTTCATAGCTATACCCTCGCCTCACGATGGATAAAGCCTGACCCTACTTGTTCATATCTTTCCATGGTGGCCGGCCTGATCCTGCTCCGTTGTACACTTGTTCATAGCCGGTCAGATGGAAAGCCTGATCATGATTTCCAAGCCGATCACATAACGCACTAATAATTTATGGCATATTTTATATTTATTCTATTACGTCATATATCCTACTCAGTTCTACATTTAGTACTTTTTTCACCATGTTATGATATTCAGTACTCACATGTTCTACATGATCTTATGCTAAACCTTGATTAGAGGCTAAGTTCTGTTTGGGAGAAGGGTTACAACCCCGATCCTTATTTGGTTTACGAGTTGTAACTCGCCTTCCGAATAGCTCCGAAGTCATCTTATATCTTTGTCTTGTATTTTATTATAATTGTCTCTTATAGAATTTGTTAATTCATATGAACTGCTGTTAGTGTTTATACTTGCTCATTTTCCTGACAGGATACCGTTGATATATTACAGATGATTCAGAGGCAGACTGCTCGACCTACTATGGGGTCGGGGCAGATGAAGACTTAGGCCAGGACTGTGGTCTGTTAGTTGATGCACTAGACTTTGCACACCCAGAGTAGTATAGCTTAGTTTGGTTTGCCTGGACTGCGATCCAGACAGTGCTTTCAGACTGTAGTATTCTATATTATATTTTGTGACTCTGTGATGTTGTTTATATCACTGAGCTGTGTTGGATCCTGAACTCATTTTCTGTTTTCACTTCTATCATATTTTCCATTCCGTGCTATCCACCTTAGTTTTACCTTGTGATTGAGTTATGCCATATTATATTTCCGTACGGAGATGACAGGTACCCTTATATTTTGTCAAGTTGTAGTATTTATAGACGACATATACAGTGTTCTACCGTCGATTCTACGGTGTAGGCTGGACATACCCACGTGCTTGTGCCCCTAATCAGGGTGCGGGTCATGACAAATCATCTTGTAAGATCTGTGTTGCTCATTTATTTTCTATTAGCCATAAATTATTATATTCTCTAAAAGTCAATATTTTATCTCCGTCAGTTGACCTTTGAGCTTAAGCTTAACATGACTCAATTATCCATATATTTATTTTGACTCAATTTTGCTGAAATTCAAGATGTGTATATGTTTGTTTTCCCTAGATCTTTGAATATTAGAGAAATAGAAATTTAAAAGTTGAATTTTCTATTGTGTTCGTTCATTTTCTTCCTAATATTGATCATTTGTGCCTATCCTAAAACAAAGTCACATTATGAGTCTGTATCGCTTATATTTTTTCTTGGATCTAAGAAATTATTTTTAAAGTAACTTCTCACTCATATATATATATATATATATATATATATATATATATATATATATATATATATCTTGAGTTAAGTTTTTGATTCAAAATTTTTCTCTCAATCATTAAATCTTCGATATCCGTAAAATATGGGTTAGAAGAATTTTACTTATTTTGAATTCGATCCTTATCCTTACTAATCAATTATTTTCTTTCCAAGAATCGACATTTATACTCGAAGGACAGATACTTACATCTTCTTGGAACTTGTTTGAAATTCTAGAACCTCCTTTGAAATTCTTATGGATCTAGTTGGAAGAATATTCGTTGACTTACAAGGGCAAGACAACAGCGCACTGTCGCCATTTACTTGAATTATCGAGACTACATGATCACTACAGCCAGTAGCGCACTGGCGTGACATGATCCCAATGTTAAAATAATTTCAAGTAAACATAGGCTATCGAACGTTATTAAAACTATACCTTATTGTCCTATTTTGATCTTCGAGTATTTTGTAAATATTAGACAAAGTTAATAGAACATTCGATACCGTATTCTCATTGGAGTCATGAAACCAAGAGTCTACTACAGCCAGATGTATATTGGCGAGACATAGATTCTCAATAAAATGGTTCGAGTGTGTTTATGATTCTCGAATACCACAGAGACTACATCTTTTATTGACATACGATTATTGATTCTTCATGATCCGAAAAATCTTGCACTCTCACTCCAAACTGAATTGATATCCTATTCCTTATTATCGTATTTTAAATAAAGCTTTTAGTTCTCCTTTCTTATCTTTCTTTCTTACCTTCTAATCTCGAGTCGCCATTTGACCCCTTCTCATTTAAAACCATTACACGATTTTAATTCCTTGTTTTACTAGATTCATAATCGCACCTATATTATGAAACTATGATCATGCCTACATAATTGATCGTGCTGAAATAATTTTGATTTGGATCATCCTTACGACTTTGGATCACAACTAGACTATTTTTCAATCGAGTCAATTCACATACTTTTCTAGATTTTGACTCTGTAATCGTGCCTAAATAATTTTGCTTAAAATAGTTAATCAAGTTAAATCGTGCCAAACAAAAGTTGAATTTTGATTGTTCCTAATCGATTTTCATCATGACTAAACTATTTTACTATAGTCATACTCGTGCCTATATTTTAAACCCTATTATTGCAAATGTTTATATTTTTGTTCCACTATGATCACGACTGTTTTGACCTTATTCATGCTCGTGCCAACCCTTTAATTTTCATTATGCTTGGATGACTTGCATGATTAGCCTTGATCATGACTGTATCTTAAATGATATCTGAGTGATCATAGCCCGTCTAGACTTCATCTAAATTCCTTGATCATCTTTAAACAAAACTTGATCGTGACTCAAATCATAATATATTTTGATCATGCTTAATCTCATTTTTCTTTTGATTATTATTTTATTATTTTGATTTTACTCGCGATTACGCATGACTAATTTGATCAAAATTATATCATTTTTTTATTATATTAATTGTCGTTCATATTCATATCGATTGAAATTTTGTTTCTTTATTATATTCTTAATCATGCCTAACCGCACCCTTTCAAACTTCGAGGGCAAAATTTTCTAACATGGGTAGATTTGTAATCCCACTACCCAGATTTTAAAATTTTATTTATTTTATTTTGTTTTCTACTTAGAAATATATAGTTTATATTTCAATTCTAGAATAGATATTTTGAAAGGAAACAATTTTACTAAAGTTATTCTAAAAGAGATTTTTTTTCCTTTCTTAAAATAGACTTCTAGAAGTGCTTGATCATTTGTTATGATTTTAAATTTGCATTATATGTTTCAAAAATTATTTGATACTAGTGAGTACTATTTTAAAAATATTATTGAAAAGTGTTATTATTACGAAAATAGTAAGTTTAGTTTTGGCTAAATGTATTTAATATGTAGTATTACTTTTAAAAATAATTATAGATTATTATTAATTATTTCAAAAATTTTAAATTATAAATATATTTCAATGATATCAAATTTTACTAGGGTGGAAAATTATTAGGTAAATGTTTACTAAATTAACTATGACCTATACAAATATATTTTAAAGGTTATTTGATAATACCTAGTACCTTTTAATTCATTACAGCAGTCAAGTGTTATATTTATATTTGGTTTAAAGGATTTTTTAAAAATAAAATCTATAATTATTATAAACTGTTATGGATCGATTTTGATTTATTGGATTCAATATTTATTTAAACCTTAGAAAAATTTGATCATCCTAGTCTTTCCCTATTTGGGAATCCCCACTCCTATATATAGAGGAGCATTCCTCAGAATTTTCTCCACAACTCCCCATTTCCCGAATCAGTAAAACCCTAAATCAAATCGCTAACCCTAATTCCAAAATCTAATTCCTAATTCCTATCCCTGACCCTAAATCCCATCTTCCCGAATTTTTAGAAATTTTATTCATTTATTTTATTTTGTTTATCATGGTTAAAGGTAATTTTTCATCGATACATTGTTTTATGATTATTCCTTTTATCAAAACTTGTTTTAAATTAAATATTTGAGAGCATTTTAGGGTCTTAGAGTTTTAAGACCCTTCCTTCCTCTTTCACCTATTAGATCAATATTTTCTTACCAAAAAAATCCCTATCTTTTTACCGATCAACCAAGTCCACTTATCCTAGCAGTACTTAAATTCGATGACGAATTTATTTCTAAGGTGGGTAGATTTGTAACCCCTCTTCCCGCAATTTTAATTTTTTTAATCTATTTACTGAATTAAAATATAGTTTTTGGAATTTTATAAATATTTAATTTAATTAATTATTATTAAATAAGGCCTTAGTCATGGTTAAGTTTTGGAGTGCGAGGTGATTAGAAATCATGCGTGTTTAGCAAAGCACGCCGCAGCCCCACTGTACCTGTACGCCCATCGACTCAACGTCGCAGCCTCGCTGCACCTGCGCATGCGACTCGCGCAGAGACGAGCGCACGAGTGCATCAACTACGCACAAGGCGCCTTGCGCCGATGCTGACGTGCTAAGTGCAAAGTGCACCAACAAAGCGCTACTTTGCACCCTTGAGCCCGAGTCTAAGTTTGCACCCTTGAGCCCGAGTCTGAGTGCCACTTTACACCCTTGAGCCCGAGTTCGAGTTGCTAAGGCCCTTCGGGACTTGGCTCCATAAGGGAATTATCCCATGAGCATGATAAGAATCATTAATGCTTCTTTGTTGGTTTAGCCTTCCTTCTACTAGAAAAAAGCCCCCACATGGCACCCATGTGCCTCTCCACACTTCATGTGATCTCTCAACACAAGAAAAGTTTTATATAAAGATACCATCCATTTGGTTTTTCCAATGTGGGACTATCTTTCTAGTTTCTAAAGCAAAACACCAACAAGCAAAAACACTAACAGTTTTGGTTTATGTAGATGATATTGCAATCACTGGACTTGACTCCAGTGGCATTTCATCTCTTAAAGACACCCTCCATAGGAAGTTTCATATTAAATACCTTGGTCCCTTAAAATTCTTCTAAGGGGTCGAGGTGGCTCGTTCTTCAAAGGGAATTGTGTTAACCTAACGAAAGTACACTTTGGAGATATTAGAAGATATTAGACTCCTTTACTCAAAGACTTGCGAGTTTTCCATGGATTCCAACATCTCCCTTTCCAGGTATGAAGGTGAGGTGTTAGAGGACCCTATTGTCTATAGAAGACTCGCTAGGCTACTTTATTTACATGTTACTCGGCTAGATATACCTACGTACTCTGTTAATCTATTGAGTCGGTTTGTAAGCAAACCTAGTCGCCCTCATTTTGATGCAGCTGTTCAAATTCTTAGATATTTGAAACAACACCCAAGCAAGGTATTCTTCTCCTCTCGAAATCTTCTTTGGATCTTCAAGTTTATTGTGAGTTGGATTGGGCAGGTTGTAAAGATACCAGGTGTCCTACATCAGGTTATATTGCTTTCCTTGGTTCTTCTGCTATCTCTTGACGCACCAAGAAACAAACTATTGTTTCTCGTCTACGTGCTCTAAGATTGTTTGATTAAGGTCTCTCTTGATGACTGTGTGTTCCTTATGTCAAACCTACTGTCTTGTTTTGTGATAACCAGGCAGTCTTATGTATAGCTTCTAATGCTGTTCATGAAAGGACGAAGCATATATAGCTCGATTGTCATTTCATATGGGAGAAAATTTAGCTTCGTGTGATACAAGTAGCTAAAGTTTCATCTTCTTCATAGTTGACAGACATTATCACAAAGCCTTTATTGTTGGTATCAGCCAGAACAAAACCTCGCTCTGATACCACTCTGTTGGGAAAGAAGCGCGGAAACCTTTCTCCAAACCGGAGAGTACCTACGAGAGGACCGAGCAAACAACGCACGAACCCAAAACAAGCACACAAAAACAACCACGCAGACACAGAGAATTTTTGACGTGGAAACCCTTGCGGGAAAAAACCACGGGACGATCGGAGTCCAACCCTGAGAAGCCTCCACTAATGGAATAGAAGAATTACACCCTCTACAAACTCCTCCCGATCCAAATCGGATCCCCACAACACTCAGAGACAAGAACAATGATCACAAGGCTACGAAGAACGAGAACGACGAGTAGAGATTACCCGAAACACGATCTCCTTCGAAAACGACCTTCAATCCTCCGTCTTCTTCTCTGAAGTTGCAATGGCACTCTTGCCTCCTTCTCTCTCAAACTTGTGTTATGTTGCGCTTCTAAATTAGGGTTGAGAAAACTCAATATATCTCCCTAATCCCGCAACCAACCTGGACCGTTGGATTAGATCCAATAATGAAAACTCATCCTGAAATCCGCTTCAGCCCCCGACACACAAAGTTCGGCCAGAACTCTGTGTGGGGCAACCAGCACTGGATGGCCAAACCCTGGAACGGCCAGACCGAGTTCGGCCAGAACTCGGCCGGGGACCGAGTTCGGCCCGAACTCGGCAGACTTGGTCCAGAACCCCCTTTGGGGCAGCAGCAGCAGCAGCAGTAACAACTACTCCCGAGCTTCTCCGACATCGGACGGCGCTCGTCGCACTCCGGGATCTTCTCCACATAGGTTGGGAACCCCACCCACTCCAACAAATCTCCCCCTTCACAACTATGGGGAGGACGTCGTCATCCCGACGATCTGCCTGCAGTACTCAAACTTCCCCCTTGGTAGAATCTTCGTGAACATATCAGCTCCGTTGTCATCTGTATGCACCTTCTCAAGCTCCGCGTCCTTCTTCTCAACCACATCCCGTATCCAATGATACCGAGTCTCGATGTGCTTGGACCGGCTATGAAACGTCTGATTCTTCACAAGATGGATAGCACTCTGACTGTCGTAAAGCAAAGTATACTGCTCTTGCTTCAATCCTATTTCCTGCAACAGCTTCTTCATCCACAACAGCTCCTTGCAAGCCTCCGTCGCCGCAATGTATTCCGCCTCCGTCGTCGACAAGGCAACACACTTCTGCAACCGCGACTGCCACGACACTGCTCCTCTCGCAAACATCATCACGTAGCCTGAAGTCGATCGCCTCGTGTCTACATCTCCAGCCATATCAGCGTCGGTATACCCAACCAGCTTCGGCTCGTCACCACCAAAGGAAAGTCTCCAACCAGCAGTGCCCTGAAGATATCGTAGAATCCACTTGACCGCACTCCAGTGTACCCTTCCAGGATTCGAAAGATACCTGCTAACCGTACCAACTGCATGAGCAATATCTGGCCTCGTACACACCATAGCATACATCAGGCTTCCCACAGCTGAAGCATATGGAACCCGCTCCATATCTTCATTTTCGTCCTCGGTAGATGGACACTGCTCCTCAGTAAACTTAAAGTGAGCCGCGAGGGGGGAACTCACTTTCTTCGACCCGTCCATCCCGAAACGCTGAAGTACCCGGTGAATGTACTTCTTTTGGGACAAGTGTAGCAGCTTGGACTCTCTCTCTCGGCTGATCTCCATCCCAAGAATAGTCTTCGCTGCGCCCAAATCCTTCATAGAGAAGGCTGCGCCCAGTTGGCGCTTCAACTCCGCTATCCTAGTGGCATTCCGACCCACTAATAGCATATCATCAACATAGAGCAATAAGATGATGAAATCATCATCGGCAAAATACCTCACAAATGCACAATGGTCCGACGTCGTCCGTGCATAACCATGCTCCCCCATAAACGACTCGAACTTTCTGTACCACTGCCTCGGAGCCTGCTTCAGACCATACAAGCTCTTCCTCAACCGGCAGACCAAATGTGACTTGCCCTTCTCACAGAATCCCTCCGGCTGCTCCATGTACAACTCCTCCTCAAGATCACCGTGGAGGAACGCCGTCTTCACGTCCATCTGCTCGACCTCCAAGTCGAAACTGGCTGCTAATGCTAGCACCACCCGAATAGACGAATGCTTGACGACAGGAGAAAAGATTTCATCATAATCCACGCCTTTCCGCTGACCGTAGCCCTTGACTACCAGCCTCGCTTTGTATCGAGGGCGAGTAGCATCATCCGTCTGCTTCACTCTGAACACCCATCGATTCTTCAAAGCCTTCTTGCCCTTTGGCAACTGCACCAGATCATAAGTAGAATTGGTGTGCAAGGAACTCATCTCCTCCTGCATAGCCACCATCCACTCCTGCCTGTGTTCGTCTTCCATAGCCTCTGCGAAACTTTTGGGCTCTCCCCCGTCAGTCAGTAGCACATACTCATCCGGCGAGTATCTCGTAGATGGTCGACGATCCCTGTTGCTCCTTCTCAGTGGAGCCACTGGTGCTGGCTGTATACCGACAGCCTCCTCCCCTTCAGGAACTACCTCTCCGGCATGCTCATCCTCCTGAGGGACACCCTGACCACCATCAGCAGGCTGATGATCAAGGTTGGAAGCAACTCCATGTACCGGCTCCCCCATAACTGGATCCTCTGCTATGTCCTCTGGAAACTGCTCGAAGCGAAATGACTCTAACTCAGGCAATTCCTCAGCCTCAGAAGGCGTCTCGGAATCCTAAGTGTTGGTCATGGTCTGATCCTCGACGAACACCACGTCCCTGCTTCTGTAGAGCTTTCCTTCCACTGGGTCGTAGAGTCTATAGCCAAACTCATCCCGACCATAGCCGACAAAGACGCATCGCCTCGTCTTCGGCTCAAGTTTGGTCCTCTCGTCCTTCGGTACATGCACGAAGGCCTTACAACCAAACGCCCGCAGGTGACTGTATGACGGCTCCTTGCCGTACCATACTTTGTCAGGCACATCACCCTGCAAAGGAGCACTAGGAGACAAATTAATAATATAAGCAGCTGTGAGAAGAGCCTCACCCCAATAACTGCCCGGCAAGTTTGCTTTTGACAGCAAACACCGCACCCTCTCCATCAGTGTCCTGTTCATGCGCTCCGCTACACCATTGAGCTGAGGTGTCTTTAACGGAGTCTTCTGGTGTCGTATCCCTTGCTCTCTGCAATACGCATCAAAGGGACCGATGTATTCGTCGCCATTGTCGGACCGAACACACAACAACTTCTTGCCCGTCTCCCTTTCAACGGAGGCCTGAAACTCCTTGAAAGTAGACAGCACCTGATCCTTGGTCTTTAAGGCATAGACCCAAACCTTCCTGGAACAGTCATCAATAAAAGTCACAAAGTAAGAAGCACCACCAAGAGATTTTACCTTCATAGGACCGCAGACATCCGAGTGAATCAACTCGAGCAACGCTGGCTTTCTCGAACTTGGGTGACTCTGGAAAGACATCCTACTTTGCTTCCCAGCCAAACAGTGCGTGCATTTCTCAAACTTTGTAGACTTGAGCCCCGGAATCACCTTCCTGTTCACCAAGTAGCTCATCCCCTTCTCGCTGATATGGCCGAGCCGCCTGTGCCACAACTCGGTAGACGCGTCACTGACGGCGTTCACCTCATGTGCCCCCTCTGTGCTCCCCTCCATATAGTAGAGACCGGACTTCTTGCTTCCTCTGGCAATCACCATCGAACCTCTAGAAAGCTTCCACTGACTATTCCCGAAGAGACTGAAGAATCCCTCGTCATCTAACCTTCCAACCGACACCAGGTTGAAACGGATATCAGGGACATGACGAACATCCTTGAGAACAAGAACCGCACCCGTCTTCGTTCTCAAATGCACATCTCCAACGGCAACCGCCTTCGACACATCTCCGTTGCCCATCTTCAACACGCCACAGTCGCCTGTCGTGTAAGTGGCAAACAGTGCCCTATTGTGAGATACATGTGCTGAAGCCCCTGAGTCCACCAGCCAAGAATTGTCATCGCAGGCGAGGTTAGTAATGACCTCATCACCTACGACGATCACATCGCCTCCATGCACCGAGGCCGCCGCTGTAGTGTTCTCTTCTTGCTTCCCCTTGTCGCCCTTCTTCTCCTTCTTCCAAGCAAAACAATTCCGCTTGATATGGCCCTTCTTACCGCAATGATAACACTCTGAGTCCTCGTACCGACCCTTGGACTTCCCCCTGCTCTTGTCTCTGCCACCACCTGGACCCCTGCTTTTGCCCCTTCCGCGGCTCTCTGAAACAAGTACCTCTGAGTGGTAGGATGTGGATGAAGTGCCCTGAGAACGTCTCCGCATCTCTTCATTCAACACCCCGCTCTTGGCAAACTCCAGACTGACCACGCCCTCTGGAGCAGAAGCGATCATAGATACTCGTACGGTCTCCCACGAGTCTGGCAAGGTACACAGCAGCCACAGTCCCTGAACTTCGTCATCGAACTTGACTCCCATAGAAGATAGCTGGTCAACCACGCCCTGGAAATCACTCAAGTGATCCGTAATAGACGCCCCATCCTTGTACCGCAGACCCATCATCGTTCGGATCAGGAACAACTTGTTTACCCCGGTCTTCTTCGCATACAAGGATTCCAGCTTATCCCACAACGTCTTCGCGTGCTCAATATTGGCAACGTGGTTGTACACGTTCTCATCAACAAACTGCCGTATGTATCCACACACCTGTATGTGCTCGAACTTCCAGTCCTCCTCGAATTTATCACTGGGCCTCTCGGTTGCAAACACAGGTAGATGCAGCTTCTTGACAAATAGCAAATCCTTCATCTTGCTCCGCCAATAATGATAGTTTGTGCCATTAAGGTTCACCATGCGCACCGGCTTCGCGTCCATCTTTCCTCTCTGGTTCCTCTGTCAACTCCTGACACCCTTTGAACCCAAAGCTCTGATACCACTCTGTGTTGGTATCAGCCAGAACAAAACCTATGCTCTGATACCACTCTGTTGGTATCAGCCAGAACAAAACCTGGCTCTGATACCACTCTGTTGGGAAAAAAGTGCGAAAACCTTTCCCCAAACCGGAGAGTACCTGCGAGAGGACCGAGCAAACAACGCACGAACCCAAAAACAAGCACACAAAAACAACCACGCAGACACAGAGAATTTTTGACATGGAAACCCTTGCGGGAAAAACTACGGGACGATCGGAGTCCAACCCTGAGAAGCCTCCACTAATGGAATAGAAGAATTACACCCTCTACAAACTCCTCCCGATCCAAATCGGATCCCCACAACACTCAGAGACAAGAACAATGATTACAAGGCTACGAAGAGCGAGAACGACGAGTAGAGATTACCCGAACACGATCTCCTTCGAACAGCAACCTTCAATCCTCCGTCTTCTTCTCCGAAGTTGCAATGACACTCTTGCCTCCTTCTCTCTCAAACTTGTGTTGTCCAATGCGATAATACGATAATGAATTAGGGTTGAGAAAACTCAATATATCTTCCTAATCCCGTAACCAACCTGGACCGTTGGATTAAATCCAATGATGAAAACTCATCCTGAAATCCGCTTCAGCCCCCCGACACACAGAGTTCGGCCAGAACTCTGTGTGGGGCAACCAGCACTGGATGGCCAAACCCTGGAACGGCCAGACCGAGTTTGGCCAGAACTCGGCCTGGGACCGAGTTCGGCCCGAACTCGGCAGACTTGGTCCAGAACCCCCTTTGGGGCAGCAGCAGCAGTAACAACTACTCCCGAGCTTCTCCGACATCGGACGGCACTCGTCGCACTCCGGGATCTTCTCCACATAGGTTGGGAACCCCACCCACTCCAACATTTATGAGTGGCCCAGATTATTAATTTAGTTTTCAAGTTGAACATGTTAAAAATCCACTGTTCAACTTGAGCGAGAGTATATAGATTATAGATATCTTTATTGATCCTATCTTATCTTTGTTAAATAACCTCATGCATCTTTGTTGATTACTCTTACATATTTGTTTGTTATTTTTGTTTTACACGTTGGGTGTATATATATAACCAACGTGTATTCCATGTATATACAATTTTACACATTCCAAATTCTATATGTTCAAAATGAAATGAGGCACAGATTTCTCATAGAGTTAGTTGTTAATTACTGTAGTATCCAAGGTAACTTCTAGCAAGGCACAGATGCATGCATACAGTGCCGGGGCTAGTTCTTGACATTTCCCTGCTATGGCTTCTGAGTCATTCTGGCTTGAATACTTATTACCCACAAAACATAGAGTAGGTATTTAAAATATTTCCAATTTGAACTGTATTTGGTGCCAAAAGAAGTGATGTGGAACTATCTAGGTTCCAGCTTTTTTAGATGTTCGGCGTTACGCATGAAATTTTGTGCATGTTATATGTATGGAAACCACCCCCTCCAACATCTACCATTTTAAATGGAAGAAATAATACGTCCTCGTGGCTCGATTCAGTTATCTTTCATCTCTTTCCGGTAACCACAAGGGTCACTCGAGTTCGGTAACCACAAGGGTCATTCGAGTTCAGATCTAGGATTCAAGTTGGATTCAATTAGTTAGGATTTGATTGAGATAAATATTAGACTAGCTATGATAAACAAGTTTTGATAAATTTTGTATATTTGTTTTATTGTTTTAGGGCTATGTATTCTATGTGCAAGTCATGAACAAAATGTGTTTTAGTGCAGAAGAATAGAATATGTCTACTTGACTAGCCGGGTACCTATTTTAGAGGATCAAATTGCATCATTCTCGTTTTTGCTAATTTATTAACCTATTCTGAAACCCGAATGTAATTAAATGTCCTCTATTTGAATCTTTTTTGGATATTTTTGAATTGTCATAATAGTACTTTTCATTAATCCGATTTGAGTCCCAATAAATGGGGTCTTTCCAGTGTTATGTTGTATCACAGTTGTATCACAGCTTTGTATGAATCTTTATTTTACGTAAAAGCGATCCTAGGATAGATATTGATGATAATGATTTGGTTTAGAAGTTTAGCAAATTATTAGACACTAGACTAAGGTGTATTTAATTTTACTTCCCATACAGATCTAGATGGAAGAATAGTCAGAGACAGAATCGTCAATGTGCAAATAAATTTCTTCTATGTTCTGATTTTATAGGATTTCAGAGACTTCATACAAACAAGTTTGCTCTCCTAATTTCCTTAAGTCGGGACTTCGAAGATTCCTGCAAACGAATTTGCTCTCCGAAAGTGCCCGAACTAAGTTTCAGCACTTTGGAGATTTTGGCGAATGAGTTCTCTCTCCAAAAGTAGTTGAACAATATTTCAGCACTTTGGAGATTCCGACAAACGTGTTTGCTCTCCAAAAGTGCCTGAACTGAGTTTTATGATTTTGGAGATTCCTGCAAACAAGTTTGCTCTCTAAAATATCCAGCAACCAGCCAAGAAGAAGAAGCAGAAGAAGAAAGAAAAAGGTGATTTCAACAGCCCTGTTGGGGTGCTGAAAATCACTGTTGCTCAATGCAAGATTAGCCTATATACAATTCGCTTTCAGGAACCAACAAGTTCTCTAAAAAAAACCTCTGTAACGCTCTTTAGTCAACTTTTTATGACTCAAATGGGCTCCTTGGACTCAACGGGCTCCCTTTACTTTCTTATTTGGTGCATCATACAAAAAAGGTCAGGGGGCTCTATTTATAGAGTGGAGAGGGACTTCACTTCTTCTTATATCCGATATGGGACTAAAATACCAATAATCAAAAATAGAGTTTAATATTTTAGATCATCCCACAATCAGTGTAGTCATGTAACAGTCCACACCTATTCCCCAAACACCCCATGCATGCACGAAGCATCATAGAGCCCGTGTCCGGGTCTGAGTTCGAACGACAAAACGCAACATGCTTCCTTATTAGAGTTAATCATTTTTTCTAGAAAAATGCTCCCATATAGCACCCACATGTGTTCCACCATACCCCATGTGCACACCTCAACACATGCAAAGCATTATATTGAGATACCCACTTGATGGTGTAGCCGATGTGGGACTATTTTACACTAATCCAAAGGCAAAAACACCAACATTAATGCTACATTAAATACCACAAAGAATCCATACTACTTGCTATAAAATGAGAAAATTTTAGCATTACCATTTTTTTCTTTCAAATATACCCTTGGATATGTTTATAAATTTAAATTATTCATTAAAGTTAATATGATTAGCAGGTATTTTGGTCTTCCTAAATAATATAAAATTTATATATATATATATATATATATATATATAGGTCCAAAAAAATATAGGTCTGGATGGCAAGCCCTACGGGAGCCCTATTGCCCTCGACCGTTGGATCGAGCGGACGCGCGAGCGGGTCCCCCAATCTGATGGTGCAGGAGGAGCAGGGCTTTGGCGGGGCTCCCCCCACGAGGATTTTGACAAGGTGAACTAGGACTTCGTTTGCGCATTGATGGTAGCTATAGGGTTTTTAGAGGTGTCGGTGGCTCGGATTAGGGAATTCATCTCTACGGTGACATTCTCTATTCTTATTAAAGGGCAATCTTACGATTTTTTAGAAGCAATCGAGGACTGTGGCAGGGTGACCCCTATCTCCATATTTATTAACTTTGGCCATGGAATATTTTTTTTCCTTTTGGATGCAGTTGTTCACTAGAAGAGAGTGTGCCCTCTCTATACGCAAGTTTAGCCTCACGTCTCGCATTTGATATATGTGGATGACTTGCTTGTCTTCCTAGTCCCCTCAATAGGTGGATTGAGGATTGAGAGAGGTGTCGGACATCATGGAGCCGTTTGGTCGGGTCTCAGGTCTGCAGCTGAATAAAGACAAGAGCGGAGTTTATTTTAGTGCCCAGTGTTCTGACAAAGAGGAGAAGGCATTGCTACTTGGCATTGAGACGGAAGAACTTACTGTGAGTTACCTGGGAGTACCTCTGAGAGTCAATTACTTAGTTGTTCTATTTAGATCTTTTTTCAACTATATCTAGCAAATCCAACTATATCTCAATCTACATGATATCATCTCAAGTGAGAACCAAGTGTACCAATGTTGATCAAACACTAATACGCCGATTCCACAAGAATAAAATACCAAAAAAGTTAATATATAATAAAGTTGGCCAGACCATAACCCGACTGTCTGAACAATCTCATAAAAAGAAGTAAAACTTATAAAACTAGGCTATATCGACAGAATAATCAATGATAATAAAACATGTTAATGAAGGAATATGATAAGTGCAACTACTAATATACCTAAAATCCTGAATATGTAACCATCAATTACCAAGTATTCTATAAAGCCAGATCAGCAACAACTTGAAGAGATCACCAGGTCCTTAGGGGACATAGCAAGGTACATAATATACATGCCAATGTAACAATAAAAAAAATATAAATACAGAAGGGTAACTACCATTACCAACTAAGTGATATGCATGTAAGAACATGTTCCGTATATTAAGCTCCAGCCACTAAGGCTCACAAGCTCCTCAACAGGCTATTGCTTATAGCACCATGTCATGGGACCATGGGCATATGAGTAGATCAAGTAGATAACCACCTAAACTCTACTACAGAATGAAGGTATACTAGTAGAATAACATCCAAGTCCTTAAGACTAAACTAGTAGAATAACAACCAAGTCCCATATATGAAAACAAGGATATACGAGTATATATATATATATATATATATATATATATATATATATATATATATATATATATATATATATAATTTAAGATAATGTTCTCCCTATCCCATGTCCTAGTACTGTCCAGTCAAGTCATGCCAAGTTCCTATCAAATAGTTCAAACCACGAATATATCATGTATGGCTCTGTATCATGATTGTATCAGTGAACTGTGGTACATCGTGTTAATGAATACGAATAAAAATACATCACCATGTCTATTGTTGATACCCGACTGCTATATAACGACATCGACATCCTTATAAAATCTGGATGCTAAGTATCAACCACCCTACGTCCACTATGACTATGAACATGAAAAATAAATGTATGATAAATAAAGAAAAAATAAATAAACTAAAATTTTGGCAAGGTACACTTGCATGTACTCTCTAAGTGTGTCACGACCCGCACCCAGTGTAGGGACACGAGAAGTGGGTATGTCCAGCCTACGTCGCAGTGTCGGCGGTAGGATGCTGTTCTAGGTCACAATCACATCTAACTCAAATATAATATACTCTCCAAACGGAGGACAATCTCAGAAGGATACAACTCAATTACATAAACTAGAGGTAGATAATCAGCATGATAAGATAGATATAAAATCTCAAAAGAGAAATACAAACAGAATGAAATAAGTCCAAGTGTCTAAACAATACCAACATCCAAAATAATACAACTCAGAAGTCAAACATAAATGAAATAAGATAAGTAAAACTCTAGCCCTCTACTCCAAGCTCTACTGAGTCTCCTCTAAGCTAGCTGGGAACCTCCAAGTTATCTGTAAAATTTATCGACAGGTCCAATCAGGACAGGAACCAGCACAAAATCTCTCACGCAGTTCATATCATGGCAAGAAATATAAAGCAATCAAAGGAGTAAGATACATGAACTGTAAGAAATGTACGTAAAAGATAAGTAAGATATTTGTAAACTGGAATACCTATATGGTAAATAAGAACTGTAAGTGACTAAGTGATTTAGAGCACAAGATGGTTATGTAAACAGGTTTGGTTGCACATGAATAAGCTATAGAGTTACATATGAATACCTATTAGGGATTATGATTCACATAACCACTTCTACTCACCCCTATCCCAATCAATACACAAGGATCCATTCAAGTTACGTTATTGCACATGAATAACAACTAATTTACACATGAAGCTCATATATATACATGAGTGCACATGAATAGTTTATCCATGAAGCTCATGTGAGCATGAGAGTACATGAAAGCACATGAGTGTATATGAATAAACACGAGTACAAGGATTACATGATACACATGATAAAGTACATGAACATGAAGTATTCGATGCATCCGAGGGAGAGAACATCTCATGAAAAGATCCATATTATACTAATCCGTGATAACAACGTGACAACATCAAGTAAAGTAGTCTAGAGCAAGAATATAAGTCCTAGCAAGTATGAAACGATCAGAGAATGTACTCGCCTGATATCCTGAAAAACTGACTTGTAAAGATGTCCAAACTGAAGTCACAGAGTCCTATTAGAGAAACACAGGTTAAAATGTATTTAAGATATAATAACGGAAGTTTACAATGCATTATACATGATTCTACGCCATTCTAGGTCAAAGTCAACTATTGGTCAACCTTGGTCAACATTCTAGTCAAACTAGGTCCACATTATATGGTTTGGTCAAACTAGTCCTTTAAAGCTATTGGGTCAAATCTAGGCTAATCTCAAGACTATCACAAAATAGACTAGGTTACTACATATATACATATAGCTATATACATCATATAACATATATCTAAACCCCACACCACTATACAATATATATATATATATATATATATATATATATATATATATATATATATATATATATATATATATATATATATATATATATATATATATATATATATACTCTCACAAACATATATATATATATATATGGTATGTATTTACATATAGTATTAAATAGAGGGTAGCCTAAATAGTTGATTATATATATTATATACCAACCTATATAACTATATAGGCATATAGGAATATCTAAACTCATATAACATATGTCTATACATATATCTATATTCCAATACTCATATATATATCTTACATCCCTACTAGTTACCTACTATCTAAGATTACTTTAGCCACTTTATCCTTTATATATCCATAGATATATCCAATGCATGTCACATATAACATTATCTTTATCTATCCATAACATATACCAATATGTCCTTTACCCATATTTAATATTTACTTTTTACCTATATTATATACCTATATATCAGTATACCATTCTATTCCATTACCTGTCAAAATTGTTCCAAGATATCATATGCTTACCATATCCTACCAATCATACACACATGGATTCACTCATCCTACTTTTGGCACTTGACATCTTGATATTATATATTACCTAGTTCTAATACCCAATATTTTAGTAACTTAACAAATACCTTATCCTCCTAGATACTTATCCAACTAACTCTAATACTAATACTTGATACCAAATAAGATACCTTATTCAAGTCCCAATACTCACTTATCCTTACTCATGATACTGAGTGTTATGATACCAATATCCTTATGGTACCCAAGTATCGCACTAGTACCTTATCCAAAACTTTAATACCTTGAGACATAACCTATCAATATTTTATTCACTTGATAACCATTGGTAGCAACATTAACACACACTAACTAACATATATTACCTAACAATTATATATATATATATATATATATATATATATATATATATATATATATATATACACTATATCATACATATACTCGATAACCGATGATACCTACATTCACTTAATATCCACACTACATAGGCTCATAGGTTACAAAAATGTCTATGTCGTATAGTCACTTTTTCACTTAAAATTAATACTGTACCAATTAGGTCTTCACTAAATTCTAGGATTAAAATATGTCATAGCCCTTCGTGTTAGCTTTCCGAAACTTTAAACGGATCGTATTTTTGTGCTGAAAGCTCCCAAAATCGCAAAAACACCGAAATATGTTCGTCTTTCATACGTGACACTGAAACAACTTTATAGAAAGTTGTAGAACGATTTTTGCCTTTTAATATATATATATTTGGAAAGCTAACTTCGATACGGTTCTTTTAATAAAACGAAAGATTAATCGGAGTTCTGAGCTAAATCTTATGGTATTTCTAAGTTACTATTGCTACTAAAAACGTGGATAAATATTATGACGAATTTGGTTATTTTGGGACAAAAGAAACACATGTATATACCCAAATCTAACCATGAGTATCATGAGATACCATGAAACAACACCACGTATCCTATTTAGGACACAAACACCCAATTTTGACTTAAAAAGGACACAAAATTTTTTTGGGGACTCGTATCGAACACTTGGTGGTCACAAATTCGATTTCTTCCAATTTGTATCAAAATGAAATAGGAAAAACCTTCAAATATGAATAGGAGATCCTCAACTCCTCTCTATTGGTATCCTAATACAAATGGGGTCCTAAATGAATGTAGTTACACTAATGAAATAAAAAGGATTTAGAGAGCTCATACCAAAAGGGAGATGGATTCCCAATATAAAATTTCTAGATCTAGATCTCCACCAAGCTTCAAGGCTCCAAATCCTTCTAATCCCTTCTTAGCTGGCCAATAGAGGCTTATCCTCTCCAAGGAGGAGAGAATAAAACGAATTTAGCTCAATTTGAAGAAAATTTGGGTGTAGGAGCAATTTGGGTGAAAAAGCTTCTAAATTGGGACTTGAAATAAAAATGGAAAGAGGAAGAAGATGAGTGGGGCTTTATAAAAATGTGGGCTGCCATATGATTTTAGGATTAGGGTTTTGGGCAAGGGAAAAGGTCCACTGCACCCATTTTTTCAAGTTAGGGATTAAACCTCTATTCATAATTAGAAGAATTAGTTAAGCCTTCTAACTAAGTCTTCTAATCTAGCTAGAGACTAACTAACGTTCAATTAGGCTAGTCCTAATCATCTTTTTGGGTGGTCATGACAAGTGGGTTTGAAGCTAAATATCTAATATCTAGATATTACTAACCTTGTCATCTAGTTGGAAGCTACTAATGAAATATCTAGGCTCATGATCATATCTAGATTAGGGTTACTTCTAGGTTAAGGCTTAATATTTCAACTAACATATTATTAATTAATCAAAATTCAAATTAATTCAAATATCACAAATGACCAAAATAACCTTAGCCTAAAAAGTGGTAATTAGCTAATCTAATCACATTGTTAGGTCTCTATGGTTATGGTTAGTCTCTAGGCGAAGTAGCTCAAAGGTTACACTAGCAAAAGGCCAAAATCATAATACATCTAATTAAATGGTATACAAATAATCTAAATTCACCAATAAATCAATAACATGATCAATTTACAAAAGTTTTAGAATTATCCTTATTTTAGAATAGTGGTGGTTACAAGTCTTCCCCCTTAGAAAATTTCGTCATCGAAATTTAGGTTGGTCGTACTCCTCTTAGGGTCACGTCCCCAACAATCATGGTCTCAGAAAACTCTATCATTCAATTTGAAGGAATAACCTACGGGATCATGGTATATAATATCAATATGTGGTCTCATCTAGCTATACTAGTCATACTACAGCACTAGGCAGTCACAAGGTATCAAATCATACATGCAATAATAGGGTGCATCAATTCATCAAAGACATGCTAAGGTCGAGGTCAGAACTCACCTCCAACTAGGTCTGGTGACTAGAATTCCCTTCTGGAGGCGGGGCCTAAATCCCCAAGGCATTTCTCATGAATCATGCCCTTGTTAAAACTCTTCTTACTTCTTTTTGATCTTACTCTCCCATATCAACTTAATCATCCCAAAATTTAAATTCCTACACCTTGTCCTAACTTGGATCCAAAATCTCTTAATCAAAGTTTATGAAATCCTCAAACTTGTTCAAATCACTGTCCTTGAAATTATTCGAAGCTAATACTACTATATCTTGCAGGAACTTATTCTCCATTATAAAATCAACATTCGTATTTCCTTCACATACACCTTTCCTTCTTAAAATTTTAAAATCTCCACCAAATCTTTAAAATTTTCCTATAACTCAAAATCCTTGTGTTCACTCTGTTTCTAGTCATCCTCTTACTAATATCTTATTCAATTTTGTATCATCATCGCATTACATTTAAATTCTCTTCTTCATTCCTAAATTCCTAAGTTTAGCATCACAATCTTAAGTAAAATATCTCGAGAATCAATAACCTAAAATTATTCTAGTTCACAAAAACAAGCCGACCTCGAATATCCTTGTTACTTTCAAAGTACACCTACGAAATATTACTATTCTAACCATCAATATATACATCCTACTATTCTTCTGATTAGTCGGAGGGGTCACTACCTCCTGAGCCGACTAACACCCTATGTGAAAACTGGTAGTCATAAACAACAGAGATTTAATTACAAGGGTTACTGTTCTAATGTCAAAACTAGACTATCATCTCTAAGATAAAGGTCTGTCACAAGTCATCAATTCATTGTTTTATGAAAGATATCTAAAAGAAGTTTTACAAAGGATTAGATTAAATAACTAAAACTATCCCTACTCCTAAGTTAATTGATGATGAAACAAAACAATTTTTTTTGAAGCCTGAAACGAAAGGTAGAAAGGATATGTTCAAGAACCTTCTCGAAATATAATCTGATAATCATATGCGTCTGTCCAAAATCATGATACTCAGTATCCTCGTCATACTAGTAAGCAAGGCTACAATAAACCATAGAGTCAGCGACTAAGGTACATACCTCTAGAATAATGGTAATTAAAATTTTTGTATTGCTGGTAGCTTGGCTGTGAAAACCTTAAATTTCTACACCCGAAAAATACATCCAAAATCAGACTATATGTCCTCACCATGCCAGCTAATATGACTCTAGAAGACTCTAGATTCCATAACTGAGGTGACCTAGCCCATACGATTTATCTTGGTAGAAAATCAAATCAATATTGAATACCAAGAATCAAATTCATCAAAGAACAAAGCAGGTAAACCTATTGGAATCAAATTTCGAGATAGTTTATAATGAGATTCTTAAGGGTTATCCTAGGAATATCTCAAGAAATTCTAACTGTGATTGAGTATCCTCTCATTCTAAAACCTATTCCTTATCTCTTATCGCAGGTGTGCGACAGTACAACTAATCGTCGCACTACCACGACTTCGCACTAATGCGAAACTCGACCTGCATGGGCTACCACTAAAAATGTGTCACGAATCGCACCCAATGTAGGGGCACGAGAAGTGGGTACGTCCAGCCTACGCCGCAGAGTCGGCAGTAGAACGTTGTTCTAGGTCAAAATTACATCTAACTCAAATATAATATACACTCCAAACGGAAGACAATCTCAGAAAGATACAACTCAATCACATAAACTAGAGGTAGATAATCAGCATGATAAGATAGATATGAAATCTCAAAAGAGAAATACAAACAGAAGAAAATAAGTCCAAGTGTCTAAACAACACCAACATCCAAAATAATACAACTCAGAACACAAATAAAATAAGATAAGTAAAACTCTAGCCCTCTACTCCAAGCTCTACTGAGTCTCCTCTAGGCTAGCCGGGAACCTCCAAGTTATCTGTAAAATTTATCAATAGGTCCAATCAGGACAGGAACGAGCACAAAATCTCTCATGCAGTTCATATCATGGTAGAAAATATAAAACAAGAAAAAGAGTAAGATACATGAACTGTATGAAATGTACGTAAAAGATAATGGAGATATTTGTAAACAAGAATATCTATATGGTAGATAAGAACTGTAAGTGACTAAGTAATTTAGAGCACAAGATGGTTATGTAAACAAGTTGGGTTGCACATGAATAAGCTATGGAGTTACACATGAATACCTACTGGGGATAATGATTCACATAACCACTTCTACTCACCCCTGTCCCAATCAATACACAAGGATCCATTCAAGTTACATTATTACACATGAATAACAACTAATTTACACATGAACCTCAAGTAAACATGAGTGCACATGAAGCTCATGTAAACATGAGTGTACATGAATAGTTTATACATGAAGCATAGTGAGCATGAGAGTACATGAAACAAATGAGTGTACATGAATAAGCACGAGTACAAGGAGTAAAATGATGCATGATAAAGTACATGAACATGAAGTACCCGATGCATCCGAGGGGGATAACATCTCATTAAAAGATCCATATAGTACTAATCGGTGATAACAACGTGACAACATCAATAAAGTAGTCTAGAGCGAATATAAGTTCTAGCAAGTATAAAAGATCAGAGAATATAGAAGCCAGATATCCTAAAAAACTGATATGCAAAAATGTCCCAAACTGAATCCACAAAGTCCGATTAGAGCAACACAGTACAAGTATTCAAGATGTAATAATGGAAGTTTATAATGCATTCTACATGAT
>JANAVB010003576.1:0-58512 GCA_029216955.1 Iris pallida
TAAATTTCATATTTTTATTTGATTTTTATCATTGTGCAATGAATAACATAATTCAAATTATTATGGTAATACAAATTTATTTCTTTTGGTCTTCTCGATTCTTAACAAGATTTACAATATTCTCTCTCTAAGTCAGAAATATCATAGATCGTCCATTGTTAGTAAGGTCAAACATGCTAAAGGGTGAAGATAAGTAATACAAAGTGCTTTGTTCTATATTCGAAAAATTGATGTTTGTAAATCCTTTTTTCAAATTCTGGATACGAATGAGTGTTTAGTGATAATAATAGAACTATCTCAAAATAATATACAAAATGATATTCTCCTGAAGTACTATTACTAAGCGAAATTAAGAAGTACAAAATTGCTCCGATCACATGGAAAGGTATTTTTTTCAAATTTACAATTACATATTCTATTCATTTGATTACTAAGTTTAGTGGACAAATATATGAAGTCTTTGAGCCATCATTCTTGGTTTATGTATGTAGAATATAGGGGTTCGATTTACATGTTTGAACCTTAAATGACTATATTATCACACTATTAGAATTTCTAGTCAAAAAGAAATCACAATATTGTTCTGTCACAAAATTAAGACAAACTTTGTTTTGTTTATATTCCGTGACGCTGTAATTCTTTGTTTCATTCAAACAATTTATTCACAAGAAAATAGTTAGTGAAATTGCAAATTCCTTTAAATCTAAAATTTTAAAAGTTGAGATTATTTTTGGGTACAAGCCCGAAAGGGTCCTTCTGTCAACCGGGCGTAAATAGCCCTAAGAGACACGGTACTTAATCGTCCCCATGTGGACCTCCGCTAGCTGGGAACCGGCCCCTACAACTAACCCAAGATCATCAACACTTGATAGACTAAAGATTTCTTAAGGTTGATTAACAAAATCACTTAAACTATTATTCTAGTACTTTCGACTGTCATTTTTGCAAACATGGCTCATAAAGATAAATCTTTAGAGCCCATGATAAAAGTACTATGTCTAGAGGTGACAGAGTTAGATGAGTTTTGGCTTACTATCCTAAGGCTGATATCAGTAATTGATTGAATTACATATACATTAAATAATTTTGATGACATTAAGCATGATCAAAATGCACTAGTACAAAAAGTCACATAGGCCACATTTAGAAAATGTGTCCATAGGCTTTTAGCCATGGATGTTTTTTACTCTAAAAACCGTTATCGTAGGTGGCGTAACAAAAGGGTACCTCTACGGCTACATAAAATTTGAGTGACTATTTTAAATGATTTTTCGTAGCCGTACCCCTGTAACCGTGTCTATACAATACACCCTTTTTTGTTTGTAGGTAAAGCATTTTTTCTATAACCATTGCCATAGGATCCCTACAGACACACAATTTGATTTTTTTGTAGCTACTGTTTCCCTTAAAACCACACATATTTATCTGAACTGTGTCCTTCATTAACAATCAGACACGCAAAACAAAATATTTACATGGCTGATTGTTTACCTTTTGGACACAATATGGAGTATCATCGTTGTTGTTTTCCTTTTGGACACTCAAAAATTGTAAAAGGTGGCCGTTGTTTTCCTTTTGGACACTCAAAAATTGTAAAAGATGGTCGTTGTTTTCCTTTTGGACACTCAATAATTATAAAAGGTGGCCGTTGTTTTCCTTTTGGACACTCAAAAATTGTAAAAGGTGGCCGTTGTTTTCCTTTTGGACACTCAAAAATTGTAAAAGGTGGCAATAGTTGTCCACCGGCCACAGTTTTACATCTAAAAGGTGGCCATAGTTGTCCATCGGCCACGGTTTCACATCTAAATGGTGGCTGTATTTCATATTCATCCACAAGAATGCAGTTTTGGCTTACTATTCTTAGTCTTTTCAAGTGTCTTCTGGCTATCATCATGTTGTTGATCGGAGCTTTCAAGTGTCTTCTGGTTGTCATTATTGTCATCATATTGTTGATCAAAGCTTTCAAGTGTCTTGTGGTTGTCCTCTTGATCCAAAATTTTGAATGGCTTCCTCTGTATGCAGCAAGAAGGTATTTTATGATGTACATATGCATAGACAAGTTTAGCAAAATATAGTTGAAGTTGTGGAATAGAGAAACTTACAGTAGAGAGATTGATCATCCATTCTTTTGGCCATGCTACCAAACTATTTTTAGCATCCCCTACTATTTTAAATTCTTGCATTAAAAAGGTAAACCTACATTTGGTTGTATTGGTTCATCAATCCAAACTCTGACGCAACTTCTTCAAGATCAACTCCATGTATTTTCTGATTTGGAGACGAGTCCATAATAACACGTCTAAATGCAACAATGTTTATCTATCGGGTATGTGCCAATTTGCATTTTTCAGTCTGCAAACATATATGCCATAACAACAGGTTAAACATGCTAATATATACAAGTCTGAAAAATCATACCATGAAAAATTTGTTCATATAAGAATATTTGAAATAACCATTCATCAGATCCTATCAATTAGCCTCCATAATATTGTCAACATCAGTATATAATTTATGTTTATCACAGTTTAAATGCTGCCATAAGAATTAAATACTTTTAAAAAGAACATACCCTTGGGAGTGCAGTTTTGCTTTTAGATGTCGTTTCCTGGCCTTCGGTTGTAGACTGACATCTAACACGCATAGCAGACATGTCTTGAGCAGGGGATTCCTGTGTGGTAACGGTAGACACCGGTTTAGCTCCATTAGAATGCTGGCTAGATGTAGGAGATCCATGTGTTACAGGAGCCGAATGATGAGTCTTTGTGGATTTCTGAAGAGTACATGCAGTTGACATTTTGAAGAAATATTCGGTGCTGCAATAGTATTTCAAATCACATAACATTAATACTTTCTTACCCGTGGCTTTTTGGATCTTGAAGCTTTCTTTTTCAATAATCCTTGAGAATTAAGCTGAGACACTAATTTGTCCACCATTTTCTTTTGTTCAGCCACCATTTTCTTTTGTTCAGCCATTTTTTCCATCACATCCTTCATTTGTTGATCCTTCTTCTCTTTCTCCTTTTGGTTCTCGAGTCTTTCATTTTCTAATTATTTCTTCAGCTCAGCAACACTCTCCTTAGATGCTCCTCTTCGTGGCATGTGCCAGTAGATTGTTGGAGTCACTCCTTTGCCCGCACATCTTATACGTCCAGGATGATCTTTGCCAAACACATGTGTGACAAAATCAACGCCTAGTTCTTTATTTAGAGTTCCATCTTCCAGCTTCTTATCAAACTCCTCCTGTGCACAAAATAGAGAAGTGTGAAAGTGTTAATCAAGTAATATAAACTTCACTGCTGTTAGTTTTACCTCGATATACTAGTTTCCCCTATATTCAGTATAATTTACAAGAATACTCAAGCAAGAAATAAATAGCTAGGTATTTTAGTCATCTTACAAGTTGTTCTGCCTTTTCCTTAACATCGACATTAGAATATTCACCGTCCGAATTTTGACGTGCCATCCTCCACAAGAGAGACCGTAAAGGATTGTCATCATCTTCATGAATCACTTTATCTTTTTTCTAGTAATTATCAGATACACAAGCCAAATATTAGATGCATACTATACTCTTCATGTCGATGGATTAAATTCAACACAAAACAAAAAACACTAGATATACTCTCTGACTAAGCACTAGCTGACAAGAGTGTATGTCAGTGGACTTACTAATTTTTCAACCAACCCCGAGTATCCTCTTCTTCCCATCCTATGTTCATATTTGTGGTTCGCACGCGCCGTAACTCCATCATCGGACAATTTCTGGGCACATAGATAAATAGCTATAGTCAGCAAAATTCTAGACTAAAAAATGACATTAATGTGAATATAAATTTAAAAAGTGTAATATACAACCTTGCATGCCGGAGAGAGTCAAAGTTTTACAAACTCGTCCCAGTGTTCTTGCTTCAAAAATACACGATATTTTCTAAGGACTTTTTCGAGTTTCGCCGGTTTATCCAAATTGGGCTGTATAAATTTTGCATACAGTTTTCTTCTAAAATTGCGCAAGTGTACACCGAGATGACTAATCATTTTTTTTCATCGTCTCCTCGATTTCATAAAAGCGCTACCAAAATATGAATTGCAGGTAAGGGACAAATAACTGAATGGAAATGAATAACAGATATTGTATTGAACTTGAATATTGAAATCAGTAAATTGCGTACTAATATTTGCTCCCATAACTTTTCCTTCAGCTCGTCAGGCACCATCTTCCACTTCAAGTACCGAAGCCCAACATCTCGACGTACCAACACTCCCATATAACTTGCAATTTCTGATGCATATTCCCCCATAAATCGGCCCAGGTTATCAAATTCAACCACATGTTTCTTGCCATCCACTTTTTAGTTAGTTTCAATATTCTTGTCAATCCCCGAACCTCCTTCTTCTCTTCAGACATTATTGTTTTATCTTGATCCCCTGTGACTTGAGGTGATCTTTCTATAGCTTCAGTGGTAGTCTCTGTGCCTTCATGTTCATCATTCCCTGAAAGTTTACATACCCAAAACATGTCAGTTATTGTAACTAGACGGTGTAAAAGTAAACTTCTACTTAACCACATCAAATTGCATGCATGAAAGATAACGTCTTATGGAAGGCGTTCTTGGACGGTAGTTTAGAATTTTCAAAGACCAGGCTACTGTAAATAGACTTATTCCAAATAGGCTATTCTTTTTGGAATATACACTATCAAAGTTTTGCTCTTCCTGTTGTTAACAACTGCATGTTTTATTCCATTTAGAAACCAACCTTGCATCATTCAAGGACTCTAATTTATGAGCACTTCATCAATTGATCAATTCTTATATTCTTATGCAACAAAATTCACTTATGTTGGTAAAGCTAGTTGAAACTCGTCATTCAGCACAATATTGAAATGCTAACAAATAATGCAAAAATGAAACCCACCTGCAACAGTGTTAACAAATACTGCAATAATGCTAACAATAAGTGGGACAAAGTACAACTGATGATATATCAAGAAATATGCAATTGTGATTGAAAAAGAAGAAGGATATTTAAATTCGGTATATTTACTCATACTGGATCTTATAAAGACAGAGAACTCTGTTTAAACTTAAAACTTCAAGTAAACAAGAACAGCAGATAAGTGCAGGGAAACAAACTATGCTAAAAAATGAATCAAGTCCAAAACAAACTAATACAAGTAAGGTAGTACTTTACTGTAACATTACCAAGAAGTTCATCAGCACTCCCAGCAGACTCATCAGAACTGCTGCCATCGTAACCATTCTCCAAAGTCATATCTTCAAGCCCTAGTGCTTCAGTATCATAGCCATCACTGCCATAGTCTGAGTCATCACATGACGCCATATCAGAACCTACATAATTGTGAATGTAACTCATCATAAAGTACTTCATATTATAAATATAAATCTGAGAATTAACTAAACTCATGAAAAGACCATCTTAATCATCAAATCCCACTGATAGCTAGGTCGCATTCCAACTTATTTGCAGGTAATGTAAGTCTTCGTTACAGGTAATCGACAAGCATTACAAATCAGATATCAATACACAGTAGTGCAATGTCTCACATTCAACAAGCTACTTACATACTTTTTTCCATAATCCAATTGCTTGACTATAACATGTATTCTTTAAGTAGAGAGCGTAAAACTTATTTCTAAGTTACATAGACTTTGTGCAAACTGATACTTAAACATGAGTAATGAGCCATAATTCTAACTAGATAAAAATCTTAAAACATCCCTAAATCAACAGAAAAAATTGTTGTTACAAATCTAAAATCATAAGTTTTTTGTGCAAATGTACCATTTCAACAGACTTCCAGTACACTTTAGCCAAACCCTAGATGTAAAAAAAGTAGACAAACCCTAAATCAAAATAGACACAAAAATATACAAAACACAATCAAAATCAGCCAAACCCTAAATCAATTGCTCAAAATTAAAGTCGTGATAACAAATAAAACCAAGCGGTTGTTGGAATCAAAAATCAATTAGGTTAGTAACAGAGTAAATGGATTACCTTAGCTAATTTTTTTATTGTTCCTCGGCTGATAAGTTGTTGATAAAGCTGATTTTTGGTTGATCTTTATAATAGTTGAATCCTGAACAAACACCAAGCGAGAATAATCCTGCCAAAAAGATTTGTATCCCGTCCAAAACTTTTATGGTTCAATCTATCGAATTCTTTTATGCTATGTTTGGGAAGGGAGAAAAATATGAGAAAGGGAAAATTTGAGGGAAAAGTGGGTGGAGAGAAATTTGGGAGAAAAATTTATGTAGGCCCCACCCAAAAAATTTTCTTCCAAGAATGGAAGAAAAATGAACACACAAGAGGAAATCTTGGTAAATTTACCCATCTACCGCGATTTAATTTGTTGTATTTTTATATGTTGAGAAAATCAAGGGTTAAGTAGTTATTTTATCTATGTTCCAAAAAAAAAAAGATTAATTCTTTACTTTCCTTTCATTACTTTTTTGTCATCTAAACAAAGAAAGGTAAAATTAATTTTCCTTCCCCTCCATTTTTCTTCCTCTCAAATTTTACTTACCTTTTATTTTTCTTCCTCTCAAAGTTCCCAAACATAGTGTTAGGGCAAGACACTGGAGAACAAACTTTGGCTAAGAAGGGTAACACGCGTCTCTACCCCTTCAATAAAAAGGAAAAAAACCACGCGTCCCTGCACATGTTTGTGTAGAAAAAATGAGCATAAAAATATGATGGTGTTGATTTAAGCTTATTGATTAGATTAAAAAAAGAAAATGTGCATATAAATAAATCAAAGATTTAAAAAAAAAATCTAAACAAAAATAAAACTCAAGATTACTAATTAGATTTTTTTTCCTAGTAAGCTTGACTTGAGTTTAAACTATTGATATTAGTAAACTTGAACAAAATTGAATGACATGGGATGTAATAATTGGTTCATAATTTGAGTTGTTCTATTGATATATCAGGAAAAATTGAATTATATGGGATGCAATTGGTTCGTAATTAGTAAACTTGAGTATGTTCAAGTGATCTCGAGCAAATATGAATGACATGGGATGGAATTGGTTCGTAACTTTAAATTTGAGTATGTTTAAGTGATATCGAACAGAATTGAATGACACGGGATAAAGTTGGTTTATGAGTAGTAAACTTGATTTTATTCAAGTGATCTCGAGCAAATTTGAATGACATGGGATAGAATTGGTTCATTACTGGTAAATTTGAGTATGTTCAAGTGATATCGAGCAGAATTGAATGAAATTGGTTCGTAATTAGTAAACTTGAGTATGTTCAAGTGATCTCGAGCAAAATTGAATGACACGGGATAAAATTGGTTCGTATTAGTAAACTTGAGTTTGTTCAAGTAATCTCGAGCAAATTTGAATGAGATGGGATGTAATTAGTTCGTAACTAGTAAATTTGAGTATGTTCAAGTAGGGCTGCAAATGAGCCAAGCCGTTCGCGAGCTGCTCGAAGCTTGGCTCGATAAAAGCTTGTTTGAGCTCGGTTCGTTTAGTAAACAAGCTTGAATCAAGCTTCCTTATCAAGCCAAGCTCGAGCTCAAACCAAGCCAAGCTCAAGCTTAATATAAACAAGCTCGAGCCAAGCTCAAGCTTCAAAATAAAAAACTTATCAAGCTCGAGCTTGAATAATTCTAGTCAAGCCAAGCTCAAGCTTACAAAAGATTGGCTCGGCTCGGCTTGTTTGCAGCCCTATGTTCAAGTGATATCGAGCAGAATTGAATAACACGAGATGAAGTTGGTTTGTAAGTAGTAAATTTGAATATGTTCAAGTGATCTCAAGCAAATTTGAATGAGATGGGACATGGAATTGGTTGGTAACTGGTAAATTTGACTATATTCAAGTGATATCGAGCAGAATTGAATGACATGGGACGCAATTGGTTCGTAATTAGTAAAGTTGAGTATGTTCAAGTGATCTCGAGCAAATTTGAATGACATAGGATAGAATTGGTTCGTATCTGTAAATTTGAGTCTGTTCAAGTAATATCGAGCAGAATTGAATGACACGGGATAAAGTTGGTTCATAAGTAGTAAACTTGATTTTATTCAAGTGATCGCGAGAAAATTTGAATGGCATGGGATGGAATTGGTTCATTACTGGTAAATTTGAGTATGTTCAAGTGATATCGAGCATAATTGAATAAAATTGGTTCGTAATTAGTAAACTTGAGTATGTTCAAGTGATCTCGAGTAAACTTGAATGACACGGGATAAAATTGGTTCGTAATTAGTAAACTTGAGTTTGTTCAAGTAATCTCGAGCAAATTTCAATGAGATGGGATGTAATTAGTTTGTAACTAGTAAATTTGAGTATGTTCAAGTAGGGCTGCAAATGAGCCAAGCCGTTCGCGAGCTGCTCGAAGCTCGGCTCGATAAAAGCTTGTTTGAGCTCGGTTCGTTTAGTAAACAAGCTTGAATTAAGCTTCCTTATCAAGCCAAGCTCGAGCTCAAACCAAGCCAAGCTCAAGCATAATGTAAACAAGCTCGAGCCAAGGTCAAGCTTCAAAATAAAAAACTTATCAAGCTCGAGCTTGAATAATTCTAGTCAAGCCAAGCTCAAGCTTACAAAAGCTTGGCTCGGCTCGGCTCGTTTACAGCTCTATGTTCAAGTGATATCGAGCAGAATTGAATAACATGAGATGAAGTTGGTTTGTAAGTAGTAAATTTGAATATGTTCAAGTGATCTCAAAAAATTTTGAATAAGATGGGACACAAAATTGGTTGGTAACTGGTAAATTTGACTATATTTAAGTGATATCGAGCAAAATTGAATGACATGGGACGCAATTGGTTCGTAATTAGTAACCCAAATACTAGAGAAAGCTAGGTCGAGTATAGGGGTGCAACTCGGGCGGGCTAAACCCGAGCCCGATCGGTTAAACACTCCAATGGGTTGGGTTAGGGTTGAAAATACTTGGGCTCGGATTTGGATTTGGGTTAAAATACTTGGGCTCGGACTCGGACATGGACTAGGCTTATCATTTACCGGATTGGGCTCGGGTTGAACTCAAGTCCGACCCAACCCGTCCGAGTTGCACCCCTAGTCGAGTACTTGAGTTTTCAACAATAACGACCAGTTCTTCAATCAAGATACTTCAAAATCGAGAATACAGGGAAGTGTAGATGGTTGCTGCCGCCGATTATTATGGCTGAACGGAGGAAAATCCACCTATTCTAATTTCCCTCTTTTTTTTCATGAAACCCTCAATTTGTTTAGGTAATTTCATGAAACCCTCAATTTGTTTAGGTAATTTTACTTTTAGTGTTTCTGATTTTTATACCATGATTTGTTGTCTATTGTTTGGAAAAGGGTTTTTTATTCTAAACGTGTGTTTTTTGTTCGTTAAGATCTATGCCATGATTTTTATACCATGATTGTCATGATTTTTATACCATGATTTGTTGTCTGTTGCCTGTAATGTGTAAACTAAAATTTATATATGCTCAGATACTGCTTTGATTGAGTAATTGTGATTTTTTGTTCGTTTAGATCTATCACCTATTCTAATTTTACTTTTATGGCTGAACGGAGGAAAATCCACCTATTCTAATTTCCCTCATGTTGACTTCAAGTGATCTTGTTCTGCTAGCTATTATGCTCAATTACGTTGATTTGCTTGTGCTGCTAGACATTATTTGAATTATTTATTTTGATTGTCTGCCTAGTGTACATGGTTTATCTGTTCTTTCCTGTGTACAAGTATGTTCTTGTAAATTGTTAGAGACACCCTGCTGTGGAGCAGTGAGAGGAAAGTCTATAACATGGTTTTGAATCAGTTCTCTAGACTTATGAGTAGATATTTTTCAAGAACCTTACACTTTTATGTCATTTTGTCCTTGTACTGTTTCTGTAGTAACTGGTCAAACCAAAATTCTTTCTTAACTTTGTTGTGTGTAACATTTACTAGTAGGTTTACAATAGATAAATCATGGATCAAATTTAAGATGTTTGCTAATTTTTTTTGATTTAGCCCTGTTTATCTTTAAACTGACTCCATTTACATCAGGTGGCATTATAACGGAGCCAAGAAGAGAGAGTTGGATAAGCGTAATTGGATATTGATTGACGAAGTTGTAGGTAATACCTTTCTTAATGTCTTCTGACTTAGTCCTTTCACTTCGTTGTTATTATCCCTTGGTTTCATTCTAGTCGAACCATACTTTTTCCCAAATTCATGTATACTTTGATGTCATATACTGAAAGTCATGTAATATATTAAGAGAGCCAAACATAAATGACAGGGACATAATGGTTTGTTTAATAAATTAGATTTTAAGGAGTAGACTTGAATGATAGGGACACGGTGGTTTCACATGGTTCATTTTAAGGAGTAACAGTAAACAGTAAACTTGAAAAATTAGACCACTACGTATTACCAATTCATTTTAAGGAGTAACAGCCCTTGGTTTCACATGGTTTATCTGCTTTTAGTGCCAGCAATACTATATCCTAAGTTATGATGCATAACAGTATACTTGAAAAATTAGATTTTAAGGAGTAAACTTGAATGACAGGGACACAGTGCTTTGTTTAATAACCAAGTTGTAGAAAAGATGTGGAATTGATTTCTTATGCTACACATGAAGTGGTTGCTGACATGTCAGAATTTATGTGTCTTTCAGAATGGACAAATCTTGGATGAGATCCCGTAGAACGTCACAATCTTATGAAGACGGAGACGCAGCATTTCTGCGGTATGCTGTCAACCATCTGAAGGAAGAGGATGAGACAGATGATGAATTTCTTAGGCATTACCAATTCTCGAGGTAGATGAACATTTATTCTCCAAGGGAATTGATCCAACCTATACTAAATGGACTAAGCATGGGGAAAAGGATGAGGCAAGTAGTAGTAGGTCTGTTAACGTCAACAATGGTCAGCCCACTGAATCTGAAGATTTTGGAATGGGAATTCCCACTGATGCCCCTGACACTATAGAAATGGTTGATGTCGCAGAAGGTTTCGCAAAGGACCCTGAGAAGTTTGAAAAGATACTTGAAGATGCTGAAAAGCCCCTATACAAAGGATCTCCCAACTTTACAAAGTTGTCTGCAATTGTTCAGCTGTTCAACTTGAAGAGCAAGCACGGAGCATCTTACATGTTCTTTGATGAACTATTACCCTTGTTAAAGAACATGCTCCCTGAAGAAGGTAATGTAATGGTGAAAAATACATACGAGGCTAAGAAAATAATAAAATCAATGGGTTCAGGGTACACAAAGATACATGCATGTATAAATGATTGCATTCTTTATAGGAGCATGTAAAAGGATGAAAAAGTGTGTCCTATTTGTCAGATATCAAGATAAAAAGTTGACAAGCAAGGAAAAGTGTATGAGGGTGTTCCTACAAAGGTATTGTGGTACTTCCCCATCATTCCAAGATTCCAGCGGTTGTTTCAATCAAAGCCCACGGCAAAAGATGTTATATGGCACCGTACCACTAGAAAAAGAGACGGTGTATTGCATCATCCGGCAGACTCACCGGCATGGAGAGTGATAGATGACAAGTTCCCAGAAATTGCTAGTGATCCAAGAAATCTGCAGCTAGCTGTTTCAGCTGATGGAGTTGACGTAAACAAAGGCAGAAAACCTCACAGTGTGTGGCATGTTTTAGTTGTGATCTACAACCTTCCACCGTGGCTTTGTATGAAAAAAAATTCATCATGCTGTCATTACTTATAGATGGTGCGCCTGGTAACAACATCGATGTCTATTTAGAAGTTTTTGTTGAGGATCTTCAACTCTTATTCGAAAAGGGAATTAGAACATGGGATGCATATTTACAAGAAATGTTTACTCTACGTGCAGTTGTATTATAGACAGTAAACGATTACCCGGCTCTTGGTACACTATGTGGTTGCCCTTACTCCGGATACGAAGGTTGTGTGGTGTGTCGGAGAAAAAACTCACTGTGTTAGATTTCCTTTCTCAAGCAAACATAGTTATGGGGGTCATAAAAGATTTTTACCATATGATCATCCATTCAGAAGCCAGAAGAAGGCGTTTAATGGAGAACAAGAGTAGGACACGGCTCCAGAACCAATGACCGGTGAAGAAAAATACGAAGAGGTAAAATGTATAGATAATTCATGGGGAAAGGAAGGGAAGGTTACTCAAGTGGATTTCGTGCAGGCTATGCCCAGAAAAGGTAGAAAGAATAAGAGCACCAGGAAAACATCAAAGGAAAAAGAAGGGCAGGATACTCGAGCGGAATACGTACAGGCTACGCCCGGAAGAGGTGGAAAGATGAAGCGTATCTGGAGAACATCAAAGCAAGCGGGCAAGTCAAATGGGGAAGACAATGAAACCATCTACTGGAAAAAATGCAACATATGGCAGCGACGCCTTAGATACTGGAGGTATAACGTTGTCCAGCATTGTATAGATTTTATGCACGTGGAAAAGAATGTGGGTCAGAGTCTTGTTGGAAAATTGCTGTACAACGGGCATACGAAAGATGGATTAGAAGCCAGAATGGATTTGGTGCATTTTGGGTTAAGACCGGAGTTGGTACCTAAGACAGATGACAAAGGAACAACTCTTCCCGCAGCATGTTATACATTAACCAAGGAAAAAAAAGATAAGTTCTTTGAAATATTATCCGAGATAAGGGTTCCAGAAGGTTATTGTTCAAATTTTGCCACCCTTGTGAATCGAAAAGAGCGTAAGCTGATTAGACTTAAATCACACGACTATCACATGCTTATGCAACAATTTTTGTCCATTGCAATTCGATCAATTATGCCTAAACCTGTGAGATATGCTATTATCAGGTTTTGTTTCTTCTTCAGGTCAATATCCACCAAAGAAATCAATGTGGAAGATGAGCTAGATAAGTTACAGGCAGATCTCTGTGTGACGTTATGCTTACTAGAGAAGTACTTTCTTCCATCATTTTTTGACATCATGATTCATTTAACTGTGCATCATACCAGAGAATGGTTGATGCCGCAGAAGGTTTCGCAGAGGACCCTGAGAAGTTTAAAAAGATACTTGAAGATGCTGAAAAGCCCCTATACAAAGGATCTCCCAACTTTACAAAGTTGTATGCAATTGTTCAGCTGTTCAACTTGAAGAGCAAGCACGGAGCATCTTACATGTTCTTTGATGAACTATTACCCTTGTTAAAGAACATGCTCCCTGAAGAAGGTAATGTAATGGTGAAAAATACATACGAGGCTAAGAAAATAATGAAATCAATGGGTTCAGGGTACACAAAGATACATGCATGTATAAATGATTGCATTCTTTATAGGAGCATGTAAAAGGATGAAAAAGTGTGTCCTATTTGTCAGATATCAAGATGGAAAGTTGACAAGCAAGGAAAAGTGTATGAGGGTGTTCCTACAAAGGTATTGTGGTACTTCCCCATCATTCCAAGATTCCAACGGTTGTTTCAATCAAAGCCTACGGCGAAAGATGTTATATGGCACCATACCACTAGAAAAAGAGACGGTGTATTGCATCATCTGGCAGACTCACCGGCATGGAGAGTGATAGATGAAAAGTTCCCAGAAATTGCTAGTGATCCAAGAAATCTGCAGCTAGCTGTTTCAGCTGATGGAGTTAACGTAAACAAAGGCAGAAAACCTCACAGTGTGTGGCATGTTTTAGTTGTGATCTACAACCTTCCACCGTGGCTTTGTATGAAAAAAAATTCATCATGCTGTTATTACTTATAGATGGTGCGCCTGGTAACAACATCGATGTCTATTTAGAAGTTTTTGTTGAGGATCTTCAACTCTTATTCGAAAAGGGAATTAGAACATGGGATGCATATTTACAAGAAATGTTTACTCTACGTGCAGTTGTATTATGGACAGTAAACGATTACCCGGCTCTTGGTACACTATGTGGTTGCCCTTACTCCGGATACGAAGGTTGTGTGGTGTGTCGGAGAAAAAACTCATTGTGTTAGATTTCTTTTCTCAAGAAAATAGAGTTATGGGGGTCATAGAAGATTTTTACCATATGATCATCCATTCAGAAGCCAGAAGAAGGCGTTTAATGGAGAACAAGAGTAGGACACGGCTCCAGAACCAATGACCGGTGAAGAAAAATACGAAGAGGTAAAATGTATAGATAATTTATGGGGAAAGGAAATGAAGGTTACTCAAGTGGATTGCGTGCAGGCTATGCCCAGAAAAGGTGGAAAGAATAAGAGCGCCAGGAAAACATCAAAAGAAAAAGGAGGGCAGGATACTCGAGCGAAATACGTGCAGGCTACACCCGGAAGAGGTGGAAAGATGAAGCGTATCAGGAGAACATCAAAGCAAGCGGGCAAGTCAAATGGGGAAGACAATGAAACCATCTACTGGAATAAATGCAACATATGGCAGCGACGCCTTAGATACTGGAGGTATAACGTTGTCCAGCATTGTATAGATTTTATGCACGTGGAAAAGAATGTGGGTCAGAGTCTTGTTGGAACATTGCTGTACAACGGGCATACGAAAGATGGATTAGAAGCCAGAATGGATTTGGTACATTTTGGGTTAAGACCGGAGTTGGTACCTAAGACAGATGACAAAGGAACAACTCTTCCCGCAGCATGTTATACATTAACCAAGGAAAAAAAGATAAGTTCTTTGAAATATTATCCGAGATAAGGGTTCCAGAAGGTTATTGTTCGAATTTTGCCACCCTTGTGAATCGAAAAGAGCGTAAGCTGATTAGACTTAAATCACACGACTATCACATGCTTATGCAACAATTTTTGCCCATTACTATTCGATCAATTATGCCTAAACCTGTGAGATATGCTATTATCAGGTTTTGTTTCTTCTTCAGGTCAATATCCACCAAACAAATCAATGTGGAAGATGAGCTAGATAAGTTACAGGCAGATCTCTGTGTGACGTTATGCTTACTAGAGAAGTACTTTCTTCCATCATTTTTTGACATCATGATTCATTTAACTGTGCATCTTACCAGAGAAGTGAAATTATGTGGTCCAGTATGCTTTCGATGGATGTATCCATTCGAAAGGTGTATGAAGGTTATTAAAAAGCATGTGCGAAACAAAAATAAACCTTGTGGATGCATTGCTGAAGAGAATGTTGCAGAAGAGACAATTGAGATCTATAATGAGTACCAAAGAAGCATGAAGACAATTGGTATTCCACTTGACATACATAGTACATCTCACACGGGTGAAGATTCTGAAACTATTATGGAGGGAAAACCACTATCATATGGAGAACCATGTCTAGTTAGTCCTAAACAGTTGTCGCAAGCACATCTCTACGTAATATAGAATACGCCTGAAATTGAGCCTTATATCGAGTGAGTAACAATTTTCTTTAGTTTTCATTTATTTACTTTTTTGTAGACAATTTAACATTCTTTAATGGCCAGTCGACACAAGCTCCATTTGAAAAAAGAAAATCCTGCCAAAAGGCAAGCATGGTTGGAGAAAGAACAGGCTAATACCTTTGCCGAATGGTTACACAAGGAGGTAAGAATTTGTAGAAAAAAATGTTGTGTTTGCTATGTTATATTGCTTGAGGTGAAAACTCATCCTTGTAATGAATTTCAGGTCGAGGGAGAGTTGGAAGTCTCTAAAGAAAGTATCTCAGAGAACTTAAGGTGGATAGCACACGGCCCACACTATGAGGTAAAAATATACGCTGTATATCGCATCAATGGATACCTATTTTGCACAAAATCTCGTGAAGGTAGAATTCACCAGAATAGCGGTGTTAGTGTCGAGACAGATGACATGCACATTTCTAGAGATGATGGTGTAACATATGGTCAAGCTTCTTATTACGGTGTTTTACAAGAGATTTGGGAGTTAGATTACTGTATAAGATAAATTCCTCTTTTCAAGTGTGATTGGGTTGACAATAAACATGGGGTCAAAAAAGATAATCTTGGTTACAAGATGGTTGATCTCTATATGTTGGGACACAAGAATGATACTTTCATTTTAGCATCACAAGCTAGACAGGTATTTTATGTCAAAGACCAGCTAAATAAGAAAATGTCTATTGTTTTCGGAACGCCTCCAAGAAATTATAGAGATGCATATGATGATGGCAAGAGCGAGGAATTCAGTACAGTTATTTTTCATCGAAATAACAATATTTTGCCCGGTGAAGATCCACAAGACTTGGGTAAAGAATCCCGAGATGATTACTTCCGAACTGACTTTCGGGGTTTGTTTATATGCAAACCAAAACGACAGACTTCGGCTCTTTGATTTATGATCCTTTGGGGTCCCTTTAGGTATGTCGGTGTATTTCCTTTTTAGTTGTTATTGTTAATTTTCACCCCAATTTGAAAACAAAATTAGGAATTCGATGCTTAGAACAACACATGAATGAGTATGATCGGAATATATCTTATTCTTCTTTCTGTTAAATCTTAACAAGCTGCAAGGAACACTCTGTCAGCAGGTACACATGTTAATGATATAAGTTTTTTATTTTTTTGGCCCATTTGTCTTAAATTTACTACTTGTTAAGTGCCTTCGGTATGGTATTATGAAGTGAGAAACACCAGGTATGTAGGTATATTTCCTGGACTTACGTGTTGGTATCCTCTAATATTTAGCCTATGATTTAATGTGGTATTTTGAGTTATTTTTGTTGGGGAAGTTTGGACTGTTTTTGTTCTTTTGTGTTACTGTGTGGGCTAATCCTGTTCATATTTGTTTTGTAGGAGTCTGCTGCAATCAGGGCTGCCTGAAGGGTGTGGTATCAAACCATGATATCAGACAGTGATTACGCCTTTGATGTCTTCCCGAAGTGGCTCGGAGTGATCCAGTGATTACACGAAGTGGCTGGATTTTGTTGAATTCTTGAATTCTTGTATTTCTCTTTGAACTAAGCAGTTTTGTAGTTTATTCACGAAGTGGCTGGATTTTCTTGAATTCTTGTATTTCTCTTTGAACTAAGATATCTAGTGAATTTGTATCAGTTTTATGTTTAAAGGCTAAGAGAAGAAGGAAAGACAAATTTTGATTATCAAAGTACATCATTAGGTAGGGCCGGGCAATCATTAGCTAAGGCCTGGAGAAGACAGGAGGGAGGTATAAAGAAGACTGAAGTAAGGTTTCATGATAACGCATGTTTGGCTAAAGAGTGAGCCACCTTGTTTGCAGACCTACTGGCAAAATATAATTTTTTGCAACTGGAGTCGGCAAGAGCAGCCTTGGTGATTGATACAATATCTCTAAGTTTCTAAGGAATTATAGAGTCCCCACCTTGACAAATGCTCATTATTGTTAATGAGTCACCCTCTAGAATGAAGTTGTTAGCTTACAGACATTTGGCCAAATTGAGTCCCTGTTGTGCCGCATGGAGTTCGGCCTGCAAACTTGGATCAAAAGATAGGCGAATCTCTGAGCACCATACAACACCTCCAATGAACTGGTCGGAGGAGTCTCTAGCAACCGCAGCAGCAGCAATATGTGTTGACAAAGTAGCCCCATCAACATTGATCTTGATTGAATCACTCGAAGGAGGGAGCCACTCACTCACTTCTGGATTGAGTTTGCGTATGATTTGGAGGGTGTTAGAACTGCTATCAATGGACAGGGAAAATGAATGATTGATAACAAGCGCTTTATACTGTTTATTAAGTTTTAATGTGTTAGAACTGCTAGCAACTGCCTAATGATGTAGCTGTCTTATTAAGTTTTAAAGTGCAAGTACTTTATACTGTTTATTTCCTTGGTATTTTAGCTGACATCTTTATAGTTTTGACTTCATTTTGTGCTGCAAACAAACTATACTGGAGTACTACGGGAAAATGGAGTACTGCAAATAGATTTATGTATGATGTCCGAATGAGATTCATCAATAAATTTTACATACTGCTGTTTCTATTATAGTACAACAAAAATTAGGAAAATTATACAAGATTTAATATATACAAATACAACCAATCTCTACCGAACCTAGTTTATATCACAATAAACTAAGAACATAAGGCTTTGCCAAATCAGCAGCCTATGTACAGTGAGTGCCGAACAAAGACTTCAATGATTGATCACCAGTAATTGTTGCAAGAACACGTACCTTTCTCAAAGTGATGGAAACAGCTTGCATCCCTTACAGTGATTTTACGCCCTGTTATCTGTGAAATTAGCTTTATAGTAATATGACAGTCTAAGCTAACACGTAAATTCTTAACTATGTTGATATGCATCCCGGGTTCTGGACACACAAACAAATTTTATGTGGCAAAATAAATTCGCTTTAGATCACGGCCGTATATGTGGCCATACTCTCATCTATGGCTACTAATGATGGGTTTAGACTCTCATCTATGGCTAGTAATGATGGGTTTAGACTTACATGTGGCCATACACTCATCTATGGCTACTAATGATGGGTTTAGACTCTTATCTATGGCTACTAATAATGGGTTTAGACTTACATGTAGCCATACACTCATCTATGGCTACTAATGATGGGTTTAGACTTAAACCATGACCAAATGGTACCCTAAGGCTACATAAAAATAAGAGACGTGGCCACAATAAGAGTATAAGTTTTTTTTTGGCCTATAGCCGTGGAAAAACCAAAAATGTGGCTAGGCTGTAAAACCAGAAACGTGGCGTATATGACTTTTTGTACTAGTGGAATGATCACTCCTCCATAGTATACAAGATTTATCGATGGGGTAACGAACTCTAAGGCACGCCATATTAAAGATCTCTAATGGCTAAGTCATAAACTTCTATTTGTGTTAAGCTTGTCAGACTATGGTCATAAGGTTTCTAATGGTGTTGAATGTAGTGCTCAAGCATTATTGTCGACAGCTAGTAAATCAACATGATAGAGTGTCATGCTGCAGATATTGGCTAAGTTGGTGAAGGTGTTGTTCTAATGCTAAGTCACTTCTTTAATAATAAAATTGTATACCTAGAATAAAATATGTTAGATCCCTAATCTCGGAATGGGTGTCTATTATAGACATGGTAAATATTTGTCCTAGTTTCTGTCTATTCTCTTCATGTCTGAACTGCGGGCTTGGTCGAGTAAGGGTTGGGTTAAGGCATAAGGGTTGCTAGTTAAAACAAGATTCAAGAAAAATTAAAGACTCACAATAATTTATTTCTTGAGAATAGATAGTCTTCCAGGTTGGTATTTTGACCAAGGGTAAGACCCTAATCATTCTCAAATTCAAATGACTAGAAGGTCACGATATTAGTTTTAGGTTCGAGGGGAGGACAAGTAACTCAAGGAAAGGTTGTAGTCACATGGCTTGCTGAGCTACACTTGTGTATACAACTATCATGGTTATAGGGAAATACTCCGGATCTAATAGCATTTGTTTTTCCGAGATAGGTGACGGGATACAATAGAGAGTTCAAGGGATATCATCGAATACGAATATGAGGTTCAAAAGCAATTTGAGTATTTCGAAGGGAATTGTCAAGACAGTTGCGGATGAGATCCTAGAGATACCTATATCTCAATCAAAGTGGAATAATTAGATGAAGAGCGAACCAAGTGCACTAAGGTTGATCAGACCATAATACACTGATTCTAATTAGACAATTTGTTAATGGGTGTCCGCAATAAATATACATCCTAAACAAGCTCGATAAAAGAGTAAGCTTGTAAAACTAGGCTATAATAGTAGCATTGGTCAAGGTAGTTCACAAATTTAAGTACGCAAGATGATGAACGTAATTATAAGCAATTCAAGTTCCTTAAGAATCTAAGTCTTATCCAGTGTTCATGATTGTACAGTCGTCCTACTGTCTCTTGTACCAGGCTTGGTTGACCAATGGGGTATGGACTACTAAAACTCTAGATTCTAGGTAAACATATGTTCCTACACTAGCATATATTCAGTGCCACACAGTTATACTTCATTAATGGGTTATAAGGAGACGGGGTGGTAGGCCGTGAGGCATACTACCCAAATTATAAGAGTCAATTAATAGGGTGATTGAGCAATATAACATGTATAACTAGTATGAGTCATCTTTCTAACCTCTCTATCAAGCACAAAGGGAAGAGATATGATTTACAGTGGAAAGGGATCAAGCAGAAGGAAATCAAGGTAGTCGGACGAGAGTTCAAAATGAATTCAAGGAAGGAGGTCAAGTGTGTGGATGAGATACCTAGATTCTAATCCTATATGCAGGCCCGCTCGGTACGGTAACGTAACCAAAACGGCTAACTTAACATGCATGGGCCACTACAAAAACATGTAATACCCTAGTCCTAAAATACTTAGGACCGAGTACGTAGACATGCCAGCTTCACATATACGAAGAATACTCCAATATATGTAATCCTCGTATATATACATAAGCTGTAAAATGCAGTAAACCATGGTAACTAAAACTCATCCACAAAATCAAAAGAATAATGATATAAATCAACTCATAAATTATTATTTTGTACAAGACGTTGGGCGGAGGCAAATCCACTATCAACCAATTTAATGAGAAGGAATACATAATGATGAAAGGAATTGTCGAGCGAAGCAAAGGCGAACCAAGAGCAATTATCCTGGAAGAAATAGTGTAGATCATGGCCCTGGGCTAGAGCACCTGTGAATAGACATGAAAGCACACACCTGGAGAGATCACCAGGTCCTCAGAGGGATGCAACAAGATACATAAAGAACATGCCATATAATCTGTGATAATATAAATAAAAGGAAAGGTGCATGCAATAGGGACCCTAACCGTTCTACTGTAAACATGCAGTTTGAGATATAATCCTTCGACGTATGAGCCCTGGCTGTAGATGGGATCAGCATAGTTCCCATATAGGGCACCAGGGGCCTACGTCCGTAACGTCCGAAGATCGTCAGAGGGCATCATGTGCAAGGGGGTACGTCCATAACGCTTTAGAAAATGTCAGAGGGGACCTGGAGCCTGCATCTCCGGTGGAGCGCACAGGTAATCAAGAAAGTGCAAAAGAAGCCTATACGTCAGGTATTGTTCTCCCTACCCAATGCCTAGTATCGTCATCTCCATGACTAATATGAACCTCTAGTAACCGCCAAGTCTACTAACATGCAATTCTATTGGCAGTTACACCTATCCGTCGCACGCCTCAGACGTATCGAAGGCCAGCTGACTATGTGAGTACGTGTCCTACATGTGACTCACAACATATGATAAAGTATGTGTCAAGGCCGTATGAGATATACCAATACCTCATCATCAATGGGTGATTACTAGGCTAAGTCAATGCAAGAAAATAGAACGAAAGCAAGTAAAATGACCGATACAGTCGATTGCACCCAAGTGTGACTTAGATGCGCAATGATATAATGCTAACAATAGATAAGTAATGCTGAATATAAATAATTGAAAACAAGATAAAGTAAATTACAGAGTAAGGTGGCAAGGTATCTTGCCTGGCGGTGCGGGAATGGCAATCCAACAATCAAGTACGTCAACATTGAATCTCAAAATCCATGAACGGCTCCGGATGCTGAAACAAACATCAAGAATATTCTCGGTGTAAAAGATATATCTAGGAAACGCCTATCCAAAAGTCTAATTCTGGAACAGGGGCAAAATCATAATTTTGGGTAAAACGATGTCCGTCGTTGAACCTATTTTGCACCAAAATGCGTGCTAGGATCTTCGGTCTATAAAGTCGTCAAACTATATGTCTACGGGTACGATTTGAGGAGACGAACCCAATCGTATGTCCAAAGTTGGATTCCGACGGGCCGTGCACAATTTTGCCTGTTGGATTGGGTCGCGAGCTCGCCAAATATGCGTTCCGATTGACTTTCTCAGAATCAGACCAAAACTTGGCACACAGGACCAAAATTTTGATATGGTCCTATTGGTGCAAGTTTCGTCTCGAACCGACGAACGTGTACAAAGTTATGGCCTAGTTTGTAAAGTGGCCGATACGGGGTATCTTGACGGATACGCATTGATTTCGTCGCGCGCGTACAACGAAATCGAGTTCCGTCAGTTCCCAAACGTCAAAAACAACCATATGCGCCTTTCGATGCTTATGTGTTGTGACCATGTTGCCTGGTTTGTCGGAACGCACGCCATATCGGTGTTTTTCTATTTTTTTGAAAACAGATTTCTTTTTTTTTCCCCGATTTTTAATCTGATTTCTATTACTGCATAAACAACTAAAAATCGAACTACTAAAGGGGTTTCAATCTAGGTTAGGTTGTCTTTGAATATGCTCAAACGAATTTTCAAAACTGGTGATGATTTGGTCAGGAATCGCCTTCCAAACAAGGGTTTCAGAGCAGTTTCGGATATTCCAAAAACCAATTTTTCTCGAGTTTTGCAACTCGATTTACGGTTAATCTAGTACGTTTCCGAGGTGATCTATTTGACAGATAATGAAGAGGGTGATGTTGGGTCCTAACCTGTGAAATCGATTCATGAAACAATGGAGCAACAACGGAGGAAGGTCGCTGCGAACTCGCCTTGATGATAAAGTCGCTACTGCTGCTGTGATTGCTGCGCCTTGCTGCTGTTGTTGCAGCCGTACTGCTGTCGCGACTGTCGTGCATGGACGCACATGCACGGTCGGCCGGCGGCCACCGTGACGACGACGCACGGGCGAAGATCGGCCCGGGGTTTGGGATTTAGGGTTTTGATTTTTTTTAAAGCGATATATATATATATATATATATATATATATATATATATATATATATATATATATATATATTGGATGAAGGGGTCAGGGCTTATATATATATATATATATATATATATATATATATATATATATATATATATATATATATATATATTGGATGAAGGGGTCAGGGCTTCTCTTCTTTGGGGAGGGCTCGGGTGAACAGTGCCCCCCGCGGGTACTGTTCACCTGGGTATTTTTTGTTTTTGTTTTTCTTGTTTTCTTTCTTTGTTTCTTTTCCCCCCTTTTTTAACCTTTTTCATTTCTTTTTCTTTCATTATAAAAATCTAAATATACACCTTTAAACATAATCAAATAATTATACTAAAATCAGGATATTAATTTGAATACGATTTAATTATATTTTTATATAGATATAGATTTGTACTAAACAAAAGCTGTAGAATGTTTAAAACATGTATTTAAATAACATTCAAATAAATATATATATATATATATATATATATATATATATATATATATTTAGAATATATATATATATATATATATATATATATATATATATATATATATATATATTCAGAAAACATTAGAATTTATTGAATGCAATACAAGGTACAGCAAGACAGCAAAACAACAAGAAAACAAAGTTTGAATTTCAAACGAAATTTGAAAAATCAAAATACACAAAAAAGTAGGGGAAGCAGAACCCAAAACGCGTCCCGAGGGGGGTCTCGGTTCGCGCGAGAGCGGGACCCGAAGGGCCGAAGGGGCGTGCCGCCAGAGGAGGCGCACAGCATGAGGGGAGGCGCGTCACGAATCTCGTAGACGGCCTCGACGAAGGGGAAGGGGGAAGACAAGGTGAAGGGAGCCACGACGGAGGGACGGGGGAGGGGCCGACCACTAGGGAGTACCGGTGGCGGAGGGCGTCGGCGAAGGGGAAGGGGGAGCCAAGGCGGAGGGACGGCAGCAGGTGGGGGGGACGGCCTCTAGGGAGTTCCGACGACGGAGGAGCCGGAGGGGTGAGGATGGAGGGAGAAGACTGGGGGGGGTCGGAGGGAGCCTCCGGGACACAGCTCGCTGCGCGACCCAAAGCTGGGGGCCTGCTCGAGTGGGGCGTAGGGCCCGAGGGACGGTGGCGCAGCCCGAGGAGCCGGCGTGATCCGACGAGAGGGAGGAAGGGCTCAGACTCGTCAAGAGAAACCGGGGGGAACCGCCTGGAGAGGAAGCGGGCTACGGTGGTGACGGGGAAATCCTCGGCGGAGAGGGGGCGGTTCGAGACACGGCCGAGGGGGGAGGGCACGTGGCGGAGAGCGGTGAGCAAGTCAGCCGGGGCGACGACAGGGGCTCCCGAGGCAGCGGCTCGGGCTAGAAGTAGGGGCTCGACCCCAAGGAGTCGGCGTACGATGCCCACGGCGAAGCGGAGGAGGAACCTGGACGGTCGGGGACAGGAGGGTACCCGTAGGGCACAGCCGAGGGGGCATAGAGATGGTACCAGTACCACCACAGAGGGGGGGGGCCGAAATCGAGGCTGGGGGAGGCACGGCGAGATGGGCGACTGGATGGGAGGGCTCCGGTAGGAGGTCCGCTGTCGAGGCGGGGAAAGGCGCTGCGAGTTGGGCGACTGGATAGGAGGGTGCCAGAAGAAAGTCTGCTACCGAGACGGGTGGTGGCACGGCGGAAGGAAGCGACGGGGGAGGGGCCGCAGCTGGAGTGGGGGAGGACGCGACGATAAGTAAGGAGGCGATGGGAGGGGTGCCGGGGCTGGAGCAGGGGAGACCGACGGAGCAAGCAGCGTCTCGGACGGAGGGCCGAGAAGACCAGAGGGGTCAGCCGGCGGAGGAGGGCTGGGCCGTCGGCGCCTAGGCCGGGCGCGACGAGGACACCGGAGAGGGGGGCAGCGCCGAGGGGGGGAAGGGGAGGAGGGAGGGGAGAACGCCGAACGGCGAGATGCCGCCCACAAGCGGGGGATGCCAGGCGAGGCCCGGCCATCCAGGGAAGCGGGGACGGCGGGAAGAGATCGAGCCGATGGGCACGGCCAGACCTAGAAGGTCGACCAACCAAGAGGGGCGCCAACCACGAGAAGGGACAGGAAGGAGCCGACGGGTGAAGGGGCCCGGCGCCCGCACCTCTTCCTGCCCATTTTTGCACTAAACAAACTATATATATATATATATATATATATATATATATATAGTTTGCACTAAAAAAACTATATATATATATATATATATGTATATATATATATATATATATATAAAATATATATATATATATATATATATATATATATATATATATATATATATATGAGGAAAATGTACCTAAGGTCGACCTTAGGTACATTTTCCTCTATATGAGGAAAATGTACCTAAGGTCGACCTTAGGTAAGTTACCTAAGGTCGACCTTAGGTAAGTTACCTAAGGTCGACCTCATTTTCCTCACTTTACAACATTTTTTTCTAGAATGTTTTTTATGGGATTGATCTACACCTTATTGATTGGCAACATACCAATTTTCAAGTGATTATAATATTGTTTAGCCCCCTATCTATCCCTTGCAAAATCGACGGTCTAAAACTTTGTTGCTACACCGTCGATTTTGCAAGGGATAGATAGGGGGCTAAACAATATTTTCCTCACTTAAAATTTGGTATGTTGCCAATCAATAAGGTGTAGATCAATCCCATAAAAAAACATTCAAGAAAAAAATGTTGTAAAGTGAGGAAAATGAGGTCGACCTTAGGTAACTTACCTAAGGTCGACCTTAGGTACATTTTCCTCTATATATATATATATATATATATATATATATATATATATATATATATATATATATATATATATACATATACATATACATATACATATACATATACATATACATATACATATATAAAAAAATATATATATATACATATACATATATAAATAAATATATATATATATATATATATATATATATATATATATATATATATATATATATATATATATATATATTTGGGTATATATATATATATATATATATATATATATATATATATATATATATATATATATATACCCAAATATATATATATATATATATAAATAAATAAATATATATATATATATATATATATATATATATTTATATATATATATATATATATATATTTATATATATATATATATATATATATATTTATATATATATATATATATATATATATATATATATATATATATATATATATATATATATATATATATATTTGGGTATATATATATATATATATATATATATATATATATATATATATATATATTATATATATATATATATATATATACCCAAATATATATAAAAAATGGGTCGAGCGGCAGGTAGAGCACCCCCGTTGCTCGCCACTCCCACTCCCCTCCTCCTCGTATGGCCGGCGCTCTGGCCGGCCGGCCTGCCGGGGTTGGCCGCACTATCCGCCCCGCTCTTCCCCGGTGGTCTCCGTCCGGGCGTCTTTCTCTGGCCCGCCGGCGGTCTCGTTTGCGGCCTCCCCCCTCCCTCCTCCACCCCCTCCCTCCGGTGCCTCATCGCCGCCCGCGCTCTCGGCGCCGTCGGCATCGCCGGAGGAGGCCCGACCCCTCTCCTACGGTCGTCCCCAGTGATCCCCCTCCGGCCTCTCTCCTACGGCCGTCCCCAGTGATCCTCCCTCCGCCGGGTCCGGGCCAGGACCCTCCAGGCTTTCCTCTCCCAGCGCTGCTCCCTCCCCGTCCACCGCCTCTCCCGCAATGGCCCTGCAGTGGCCGAACTCGGCCACGTCCACCCTCTTCCTCCAGGCTGGGCAGGCCCCCTCCATACGCCCCCCATCCCCTGCGCCGACCTCCTCGGCTTCCACCGTCTCCCCTCCCATCCCTCCTCCGCCCTCCGTCCATGGCCATGGCGTCGGCAGTCCCCTGGCGAGCCCGGCGTTGGTCGGCCGACCCCAGCTTGCCCTAGGCAGACATGGTGCAGCTCCACCCCCACCTTCCCCAGCCCCCGTTCCCTCGAGGACACCGGTGGCTGCGCCTCAGCCTCCGCGCCCGCAGTGACGACATCCACGGCCCTCGCCGTCCCGCCGTCGTCCTCCGGCCTTCGGCGCTCCCGCCGGGTCATGCTGGAGGCACTTCCCTGAAGCTGTTGTTCGGCCCCGTGGCGGTCGGCCTCCCTCTCGCCGCCCCCTCCCCCCCCGGCTCACCATCTCCTTCTCCCCTCCCCCTCGGATCTCCTCCTCCTCCCCCAGATCGTTCTCCCTTGGCGGCGGTTCTTCTTCTCCGCTGCCGGTTTTCTTCCCAACCGCCGGACCCCCACTCCGTGCCCTCCAACAGCGGAGCCCCAGTCCCCGGGTTTCGCACCCGTTCATCTCCCCTCCCCGGCGGTTCCCAACCGCCCTGAGTCTCCCCCGGTCCTGACTTCGTCGGAGCCACTGGAGCTCCCCTCCGGTCTGTCCCTCCCCTGCTCGAGGCCCCCCCTTGCCGGAGCTCCCTCCTCCCCGTCTTGCCTTCCCCGCCCCTCGGCCCACCTACCGCCGGAGCCCCCCTCCTTTTCGTGCTCCCCGTCGGGCTTCTCCGCTGGCGCCCCCCTGCTCTGGAGGGGGCCCGAGGCGGCCTCGTGCCGCGCGCACATAGGGTTGCGCACCCATTGGGCAGTGCACCCATTGGGCAGTGTGCCTCTGACTCCTCGGGAGGTGTTTCCCCCCACCCTCGGTTGTCGTGTTTTGAATTTTTAATTTTGAAAATTCGAATTTTCCCAAAAAAAAAATCCAACCGATTTAGGGTTAGTGCACCCTCACCCCCCCCCCCTTGGGCCTCTCTAATCCGTCTAAACCCTTTTGTTATTTGTTTCTAGTGTTGTCTTAATTTTGCTGTTTATCAGGGCTTATTTTGTGTGTTCCAGTCCTGCCCCTTGTACTGCTCCTCGTGAGCTCTCCTTAGTTTTCAATAAAATCGCTTCATTAAAAAAAAAAAATATATATATATATATATATATATATATATATATATATATATATATATATATACATAAAAAAAACATATATATATATATATAAATGTTAATATTAATGCTAATATTAATGTTAATATTAATATTAATGTTAATATTAATGTTAATGTTAATATTAATTTATTATTATTTTTTTATTAATTTTAATTTTAATTTTAATATTAATGTTAATGTTAATGTTAATGTTAATGTTAATATTAATTTTAATGTTATGTTTAATGTTAATTTGAGTTTTTAATGTTAATATTAACATTAATATTAACATTAACATTAATATTAACATTAATATTAACATTAAATTACGGATTAGAGTGAGGGGTTTTTTTGGGGGGTTTTCTAAGGGGGGCTTTTGATCCGCTTCTATATGTATATATATATATATATATATATATATATATATATATATATATGTATATATATATATATATATATATATTTTCTAAGGGGGGCTTTTGATCCGCTTCTATATATATATATATATATATATATATATATATATATATATATATATATATATTAAAAAAATATACATATATATATATATTAAAAAAATATACATATACATATATATATATATATTTATATATATATATATATATATATAAAAAAAAAAAAAAAAAAATATATATATATATATATATTAAAAAAATATACATATACATATATATATATATATATATATATATATATATATATATATATATATATATATATATGTGTATATTTTATATATATATATATATATATATATATATATATATGGTCATCATGGTCCCCTCCCCTCCCCCCTTTCTTCCTCCGGACCCGATTCCCCCCTCCCAGCCGCCTACGTGCTCCCGGCCCGCACCCCGCCTACGCGCTCCCAGCCGCCTTCATGCTCCCGGTCGTCGGACGTCAGAGGCTCAGTCTCTGTCTTTCCTTCCTTGCCCGGTGAGGTCCTCTCTCCATCCGTCAGCCGTTGTCGGAGACGACGTTGCTGGTACCCATACCTCCCTTGGCCGAGGCCATCGTGACAGCCCCCTGTATCCTCCCCCTCCATCCTAGGTGCCTCCATCCCTCGAGTGGATGAGAACAAAACTCGCTCTCATAGGATGATGGTGGGTTTGCTCACACCCGACCACCGCCCGCCCTTCGCCCATTCCGGCCGTGGCGTCCTCGCTCGAGGGTCGAGCATCCCCTCCTTGCCCCCTCTCCGTCGCAGCATCTAGCGAGGCTGATGCTCCTGCCTCCAAGGGACGGGCCCCCCGGTTGGTCAGCACGAGCCGGCCCCCTCTTCGCAGTTGCGCCCGACGCAGCTGGCTTTTCAGAGTTGCGTCCCTCGGGAGGCGAGCCGGACGCTGGTTTCGAGACGCTACAGTCTTCCGCTCTCGCCAACACAGGACCTTTGGACCGGAGAGGTTCTCGAGGACAGGTCAATTCTGTTACTGTCGGTCACGCCCAGACCCACGTGGAGCGGGCCCCACAGCCACGTTCCTTAGCGCAAGTCGTTAGTATCGGGGCATAATTTTTCGATAGAAAACAGAGAATATAAAATAATTGTAAAAACAATGTTCCAATGTAGCACTTCTAGGAAGGTTGCACAAGTATAACGAAGATCTAAAAAGTTATCGTTATGATATTACGAGAATCTAAAAAGATTTCGTAATCACAGCAGCGAAGAAGATGACAGGCGAAAGATGAAAGATGGCCTACTGGGTGAATTATCACTATTGCTCAAAGCTTTATTCGCCCTACACGAACAGCTTCCAGGAACCAACAAGTTCGTCGGAGAACTTGGAACACTCCTGCTCTTCTGACTCCTCGGACGGATACGAACACCCGTGCAAAAGCAACCCGGGTGCGGCGCCTTTCCTCTCTCTCTCCAAGGCTACTGGAAGATCAGAACTGTGTTAAAGAACACTTCTGAATACTCTGTTTACTTGTACTAAAAAGAACTCATAAACTTTCTGTGGTGGCTTCTCTTTCTATTCTGTAATGAGCCTTGAGAGAGAGGATGCCTTATATAGGCACTGCAGCAGCTGGTCGGTTGCCACAAAGTTAGGGACGTGGTAATAACCACCCCAAACATGTAGCAACCGCCAAAAACATGCCAACGCACGTTCTGCTGCCAACTACGCACACCCAGCGCTCCTTGCACTTTGGGCGACAGAGCGCGCACTGAACTGCGCACACTGCGCACATTGCACGCACTGCATGACGTGCTAAGTGCAAAGTGCGCCAACAAAATGCCACATTACGCCTCATGTGCCCATGAGCCCGAGTCCGAGTCCGAGTCCGAGTCGCTAAGCCCCTACGGGGCTTAGCTCCTATGGAGATAAATTTTCCAAGAGCAAAAAGCATGAATGCTTTTATTGTTGATTTTAGCCTTTTTCCCATTAGAAAAATAACCCCACATGGCAAACCCATGTGCACCTCCACACCATATGTGCATCTCCAATAATAGCAAAGCTAATATATAGAGATACAAACTCTTTGGCCTATCCGATGTGGGACTAAAGTTTCTAAAGGAAAGGCCAAAACTCCAACAATCCCCCACATATCTCTATATATGGGTATAAGTGTTCTCCACAGTAACTGTCCATCATGCATTAGGAGAGATGTCGCTGACGACTTGAATCTTCCCGCATGGGTCAAAAATCAGACTATAATACAAGAATGGACTAAGCCTTGAATTCTGCATCATAGCTAAAATTTTTTCCACTCACATAATGTAGTTACATGTGCTTCTGGCTACACATTAAAGGCCCTGTGCCAGCCTAGTTTCAGTGTATAATTTTAGGCGTTTACAAGTTTACCCTCAAGAGATGGCCTGATATCTCTTTGTCCATACACTATAGGTGAGTTCATTATAAAGAGACATGGCATGAAGCGCTTTGCGCTTCCCTTGCGGTGCTACGCCGCCATGACATGGGTTAAAGCCAAGGCCTTACCCCGTACTGGGAACCTCATCGTAGTGTCATACTACTGTAGCATGAGGCAACTGCCTCTTTGTAGTGCCAAACTACCCAGCATGAAGCCTTAGGCTCCCTTGCGGTGTTACGCCGCAATGACATGGCTTACAAGGCCGAGGCTTTGTCCCTAACCGGGTACCTCATCGTGGTGTCATGCCACTGTAACATGAGGAACTCCTCCTCTTTGTAGTGCTGACTACACCCCTCTTTATATTAACATACAGCATTAGGCTAACTGCCTATTTGCGGTGCTACGCTGCTGTGACGTGGCCTGCAAAGCTGAGGCTTTATCCTATTCCTGGGCAGCACCCCGCATATAGGAACCTCATTGTGTGGTCACCCCACTGTAGCATGGAGTTTCACTCCTTGTAGTGCTGCTCTACCGTGCTTCTTGAAAAGTACACCAGGCATTCACTCTGCCTGAGAACTCATTAAGGCAATTAAGCCAACCTTTCCACAGGAACCATTTTCCGCAGAAAACAACAGTATACAACAGTGGTTATAGGTCCGTAACCTCTCCATGCCCAATAGAACATGTACCCACCGTTCCTGATATTCTTCCGATTAGTGGTCCTCTCTTGAACCAAAAGCTAGATGCCTAGTAGATAAATCTTGAACTAATAGAATAAAACTTTATGGTAGAAATACAATAATACAATATCAGAATGCCTTCAAGCCCATTTTACAAGCTGTGTCATCGACCAGCTGGCGCTTGAGGCCCTTGGTGAACGGATCCGCCAGGTTCTCCTGACTCCGAACATAAATAACTGCAATAACACCTCTCTTGATAAGTTCGTGTATTACCCTGTGCTTCAACCGCACAGTCCTCTTCTTCCCGTTGAAGAGGTCATTTGATGCCACCGTCGCAGTCGCCTGATTGTCGTAGTATATCGGTATCGCCGGTATTTGCGCCCCAACCAAAGGAAGATCATACATGAGCTTCCGAAGCCATTCTGCTTTCTCGGCTGCGGTATCAAGTGCAAAGAACTCAGATTCCATGGATGACCGTGAGAGCATAGTCTACTTCTTCGACTTCCACGATATAGCAACTCCACCCAGTATAAAAATGAATTCACCTGTGGACCTCTCGCTTTCCACCTCTGAGCACCAGCTGGCATCACTGAAGCCTTCCACTACCGACAGATCTCCGCTGTAGTACAGTACATATGTCTGAGTCTTCTTGAGATATCTCATAACCCGTTTCACAGCTTTCCAGTGTTCAGCACCTGGATTACTCATAAAACGACTCAGCATTCCTACGGCGAAAGCTATGTCAGGCCTTGTGGCATTAGTAGCATACATCAAACTTCCGATTACGCTTGCATACTCCAGCTGTCTGACGCTTTTCCCTGAATTAGGCTTCAGCTTCAGATCATACCTGTACATCGTATCGATCCCTGGAAGATCCTGATACCCATAATGAGTGATCATTTTCTCAATATAATGAGACTGTGACAGCGCTAGTCCAGTGTTTGTCCGGATGATCTTGATCCCTAAGATCACATCAGCTTCCCCCAAGTCCTTCATACTGAACTTGCTTGAGATAAATTTCTTTGTCTCCGTGACACAACTAATATTTGTACCTAGGATAAGCATGTCATCTACGTACAGACAAACGATCACACCTCTTCCATCAGCGAAATTTGTATAAACACACTTGTCCGAATCGCTAACCATGTAGCCATTTAACCTTATAACTTTGTCAAATTTCTTATGCCACATCTTAGGAGCTTGTTTAAGACCGTACAAGGATTTCACCAACTTGCAGACTTTGTCTTCAAGACCCCTGATGACAAATCCCTCTGGCTGTTGCATGTAAATCTCTTCGGTCAGCTCGCCATTTAGGAAAGCCGTATTCACATCCATCTGATGTATCACCATCTTATGTATTGCTGCGAGAGCAATCAACATTCTGATGGTGGTCATCCGGGCTACTGGAGTATACGTGTCAAAATAGTCAATCCCCTGCTTCTAAGAAAACCCCTTGGCTACCAACCTAGTCTTGAACTTGTCAATAGTTCCGTCTGCTTTCATCTTTTTCTTGAAGATCCATTTGCATCCGATGGGTTTCGCTCCTTCAGGAAGATCAACCAACATCCAAGTGTTATTTGAGGTGATGGAATCAATTTTATTGTCAATCGCCTCCTTCCAGAAAACTGTATCTCTGGTCTTCATCGCCTCATCATAGGTAAGCAGATCAGCTTCCACATGATAGGTGACAAAGTTACTTCCGAAGTCCTTCGGTCTCCTCACTCGCTTCGTTGACGGCTCAGCGAGATCTGGTTCAACCGTTGTTTCAGCAACAACATCTTCTTGGACCACATCTTTATTGAAGACCTGCGTACCCTCATTGTTCTCCGGAACATCCGCAAGAACAATATTCTTGTGCCTTGCAAATTTGTCTTCAAAATATTTTGCGTCGCGAGATTCAATGATATGATTTGACTTAATATCAAAAAATCTCCGAGCATCACTCTTCTCGGCATACCCCAAGAAGATCGTCTTAGTAGTCCTTGTCCCAAGCTTCTGAATCTTCAGATCTGGAAGCTTGACATATACCAAACACCCCCACACTCGAATGACATTCAAGTTAGGTCTGACCTTGAACCAGAGTTCATGAGGAGTAACGTCTGAAGTTGCATGAGGCACTCTATTTAGAATAAAAGTGGCCGTCAATGCAGCTTCTCCCCAGTAGCACTTAGAAAGACCAGCAGTCAACGACATTGAGTTAATTATTTCTGTTAACGTTATGTTCTTCCTTTCTGCTACTCCGTTTGATTGAGGAGAGTACGGAGCCGTAGTCTCATTGACAATTCTATGTTCTTTACAGAACGATACGAATTCATGAGACCTGTACTCCTCACCTCGATCACTTCTTATCCTTTTGAGTTGTTGTCCAGTCTGCCGCTCAGCTTCGGCTCTGAACTCTTTGAACTTTTTGAATGCTTCATCTTTAGCTTTCAGCAAGTAGACGAACACATACTTTGAGAAGTCATCGATGAAGGTTATGAAATACTTCATTCCGCCCTTTGTAGAGAACTGTTTGAAGTCACAGATGTCAGAGTGTACCAACTCCAGAAGATCTGTACTTCGATTAACCCGAGGAAAGGGTTTCCTTGTGATCTTTGTTTGAGCACAAACTTTACATTTCTCTACCGTACCCCCACACTTGGAGATAAGTCCTAGACTATACATTCTGTTTATTCGTTTACAATAAACATGTCCTAGCCTATTATGCCACAACTCAAGAGTATAAGCAGAATGAGTGACTTCATTAATCACATTAATTACATTGGACTGATTTACAAGCTGAATTTTGAACATTCCTTAGGTATAAAAAGCTTTCCCGAAATATATTCCTTTGATAGACATCACCATCTGGCCAGCATTGATGTCCATCCTGAGGCCTGTTTTACAGAGTAGGCCTCCTGAGATCAGGTTCTTGGCGATAGCAGGTACGTGCTTCACGCCTTGAAGCGTCAGACACTTCCCCGAAGTCAACTTCAACACTACCGTCCTGATCCCGAGCACTTCAGCTTGTGCCTGGTTCGCCATCATAACCACTTCAGAGGTAGGTGTATAGGTGGTGAACCACTCCTTACTGGAGCAGACATGGCAGGAGGCTCCAGTGTCTATCCACCAGTCAGAATCAGTCCTTACCGCATCAACCTATGCAATCATAGCAACAATGTCAGTGATCATAGATACCTTACTAGGCTCACCTTGCTCTAATTGCTTGGTTTTTGCTTTGCACTCATTCTTAAGGTAGCCCTTCTTGCCACACTTGAAGCAAGGCATTTGAGACTTTAGCTTCTTTTTCTTGATAGAAGTTCCCTTGACTTTTAGATTGCCAGGGTCCTTCTTCTTGTTGTGGAAAGCCGCCTGCTTTCCCATTGGTTCCTTGGGCTGAACCAGATTGGCGTTAGCCAATTGCTTGGACAGTGTGTCCACCTTCAGTTGAGCCCGTATCTGGTCCTCAACATATATTTCCTGCAAGAGATCTTCAAGGCTGATCTCAAGCTTCTTCCTATGCATGTTTGCATAGAACTTGCTCCACCGAGTGGAGAGCTTTGAGACAATCCCTCCAATAACAAACTTGTCTGGGAGGGGCATCGCCTCGTCTTCCAGCTTCTGTCGCAGTTTCAGGAACTCCTTCACTTGCGACAGCATAGACTTTTCGTCCTCCAAGAACCACTTGTGATATTTTTCAACCACAAATATTTTACTGCGGTTCTTGTCTTATTCGTAGAGTTTTTCTAGAGACTCCCATATGTCTCTAGCGATATTCTTCTTAGAATAGGATTCTGCAAGGGAATCCTCCATAGCATTCAGGATAAGCAGCCTGCAAATGCTATTTTCTCTTCTCCACTTGGCCTGAAGTTTAGTAGCCGCAGAGATTGCGGCAGCAGACCCAGTATCTGGAACGGTAGGTTCCTCTTGAAGAAGCACGTGATCCACGTCTCTGAGTTGAAGAGTGAGAAAAACCTTCCTCTTCCAGACTTGATAATGCTCTCCATCAAACTTTTCTAATTTACAAAAGTCAGTATTGAGGAGTGAAGCATTAACGTTTTCTATTGTAGCAATAAAGCTTTGAGATTGTTAGTGCCGGGGCATAATTTTTCGATGGAAAACAGAGAATATGAAACAATTATAAAAACAATGTTCCAACGCAACATTTCTAGGAAGGTTGCACAAGTATAACGAAGATCTAAAAAGATATCGTTATGATATTACGAGAATCTAAAAAGATTTCGTAATCACAGCAGCGAAGAAGATGACAGTCGAAAGATGGAAGATGGCCTGCTGGGGTGAATGATCACCGTTGCTCAAAGCTTTATTCGCCCTACACGAACAGCTTCCAGGAACCAGCAAGTTCGTCGGAGAACTTGGAACACTCCTGCTCTTCTGACTCCTCGGACGGACACGAACACCTGTGTAAAAGCAACGCTGGTGCGGCACCTTTCCTCTCTCTCTCGAAGGCTACTGGAAGATCAGAACTGTGTTAAAGAACACTTCTAAATACTCTGTTTACTTGTACTAAAAAGTACTCGTAAACTTTCTGTGGTGGCTTCTCTTTCTATTCTGTAATGAGCCTTGAGAGAGAGGATGCCTTATGTAGGCCCTGCAGCAACTGGTCAGTTGCCACAAAGTTAGGGACGTCGTAACAAGCACCCCGAACATGTAGTAACCACCCAAAACATGCCAACGCACGTTCTGCTGCCAACTATGCACACCCAGCACTCCTTGTACTTTGCGCGATAGAGCGTGCAATGAACTGCGCACACTGCGCGCACTGCACGCACTGCGTGACGTGCTAAGTGCAAAGTACGCCAACAAAATGACACATTACGCCGCATGAGCCCATGAGCCCGAGTCCGAGTAGCTAAGCCCCTACGGGGCTTAGCTCCTATGGAAATAAATTTCCCAAGAGCAAAAAGCATGAATGCTTTTATTGTTGATTTTAGCCTTTTTTCTATTAGAAAAATAACCCCACATGGCAAACCCACGTGCACCTCCATACCACATGTGCATCTCCAATAATAGCAAAGCTAATATATAGAGATACAAACTCTTTGGCCTATCCGATGTGGGACTAAAGTTTCTAAAGGAAAGGCCAAAACTCCAACACAAGTAGCCGATTGCGCCAGACCTTTCGCACAAGTTGCAGCATCCTTTCGCCTTTTGGCGCTAGATGTGGGCTGCCATTTCCCATCGGGGCGCGAGATTGGCCATGTGCCCGGCGTGGTGCTCGAGGCACCCCAGGCACCAGCTCACGCCAGTGCTGGCACAGTCGTTCTACTGTACCGACCCGGTTCCCGAGGGCAGACCCACGTAGGTGGGGCTCCTTAACCGCGTGCCTTGGCGCAAGTTGCCAGTCCGCGCGTGCCTTGGCACAAGTTGCCATTCGTATTTGTGTAGGCCTCAAAAATAAAAGTCACGCTGAGTTGATCAAGACAGAGTCAAAAGTCACGCTCAGTTGATCCAGACAATATAAATAAATCACGCTGGGAGACAGCTCATCATTTGTCGAAGAGTAATTATGACTGACAGCACAACAGTCGAAGAATATCTCTTCATATGCCACGTATACACAGAATTCGAGAGATCATCGTCGTCTATCGCATGATTTTCGAAATCTTCTTCAGCAAGACTCAGCCTTCGTCGAGTTGGCGTACCAAAAGGGTTTCTTGTCATTTAATGCGACTGACAAAGCAATCACTGTCAGAGATTTTGTGTCAGTCGAGACACGCCGAATCAAGACAGCTGGCAGTTCTATCTCAAGTCTGCGTGTATTTGTGATCTTCATCTCAAGTTTGCGTGGATTCTGAAGTTTTCTTCCTCAAGTTTGCGTGGATTTTAAAGTTCTTTGCCTCGAAGTCTGCGTGGATCCTAAAGCTTCCTGCCCCAAGTTTGCATGGATTTTGAAGCTTTCTACCCCGAGTTCGCATGGATTTCGTCTTCAACAAGTCTGCATGGATTTCATCAAATTGGAGTACGTGGCAGCCATGCCACTGATCTCTCGTTTGCGTGTCCTGTAACTTGCACACGACTCATGCATGATTGCCATGTGTCTAACATTTACAGGCCACGTCCAGTAACTGCTCACAGCCTTGCGTATGTTAAATCCTGCGTGATTTTTAACTAGGCATAGGCTGTGAAGAGTTATCTTCTCAGTTATTATTCTTGACTCTATAAATAGAGTTCTTTTTCTCATTCATTGTACAGATACATTGATATCTACTGTCAAAATTTTGAGAGCTTTTCTTCTTTGCATAGTCCAAGGGATAAAGCGATCGTCTTCTAGATCGGATTCCTACAGTTGTAATTTTCCCAGAAACACAACAAATAAAGAGAATTTCTTTATGGAAAACAAATTGGCGACTCTGCTGGGGAAAACCATCTCCTCTTCTGAGATGGTAACAACTCAATGCGACACTTCGTCAATCGGCTCGACGAAGAAGGTGATGACGATCAAATTCGATCAACTCGCCTATGAAGAAATATAGCAGGCTAAGGGTGGCAAGCCCACTCCAGCCTCCATCATCACTGCCAAGTCAAAGGGACACTCTGTCTATGTCTCTAAGAATCAGTTGGCAGTCAATGGTGAAGTCTCTGCCACAGTGTCTACTCCTACCTCTGGCAAGAACTCCACTGCAAGCACGCACACTCTTGTGTGCTCGAAGATGACAGTAATCAAAAGTCACGTTGACAGTACTGGCTCCTTAGCCAATTCTGTTCCAGCGTGCAAATTCAACCCTAAAAGTCACGTTGACAGTACTGGCTTCTTAGCCAAATATGTTCCAGCGTGCGAATTCAACCCTAAAAGTCACGTTGACAGTACTGGCTCCTTAGCCAAATCTGTTCCAGCGTGCAAATTCAACCCTAAAAGTCACGTTGACAGTACTGGCTCCTTAGCCAAATCTGTTCCAGCGTACAAATTCAACCCTAAAAGTTACGCTGACAGTACTGGCTTCTTAGCCAAATCTGTTCCAACGTGCAAATTCAACCCTAAAAGTCACGTTGACAGTACTGGCTTCTTAGCCAAATCTGTTCCAGCGTGCGAATTCAACCCTAAAAGTCACGCTGACAGTACTGGCTCCTTAGCCAAATCTGTTCCAGCGTGTAATTCTAAAATTAAAAGTCACGCTAACAGTACTGGTTCCTTAGCCAAATCTGTTTCAGCGTGTATTTCATCAGAGAAGAATAACTCCTTAGTTATCTCTTCTTCTTTACCGAGTTCTACTAGAACTGGGGGTGGTCTTCCACACAAAGTCCCTTCAAAAAGGAATAACTCTTTAGTTGTTTCTTCTGCTCCTGTAGTTTTTACTTCAGGAACAGCTTTGACTGATACTTTTGTTAGTCAAAGGAAAGGAGATGGTCTTTTGACTACTCTTCCTTCTGGACATTCTATGTCTCAAAATCTGAATGAGTCTAAGAAGAAATATTCCTTAATACCTTCTCCTATGACTTCTTCAAATTGGGCACAGAATCTGTCCATTAAAGAGGGTCTGTTACCAACTCCTAATCAAAGGAGTGGTTCAACTCTTCCTTCTCTGCAAATATCCAGATCAATGGAAGGAAAACTCTATATTTCTAAAATTAATGTGTTACCTTCCACTGATTTAAGAACAAAACTCAGCACTTCTGGTGTTAAGAAACCATACCAATTGGAGATGAAGATAAAAGATCCAGATGCAGAGTATGCAAGAAATTATGTGGTTCACATTAATCACTCTTTGTATAATCAAGATCCATCAAGACCCAAGAACAGGAAGTATACTCCTCAATCTTCACAAACAGATTTACGGGAATATCTTCAACAGAAGAGAAGGAGTAATTCTATGTCAAAGGAACATGCTGAATGTGACTTCTATCCAAGAGTCATAATTCAGTGCAGATGTCAATCAACGGTTCAAGACCATGGTGATCATGAATGTGACTTCCAGCCAAGAGCCACAATGCAATGAAGATGTCAAACTAAACGACAGTCTGTCTTCAATAGGATTCAGTATGAACCTATGCCTGATGAAGATGAGCCTTTGTTTGCCTCTGTCAACATGACTTCTCGGGACACCGGGGGTAGAGTTGATAGTCCAGATGGAGTATATAGAAACACCAGAGCAAGAGTCCTGGCTTCTAGTCAAAGAAATTTGATCCCTGAAATTGATTCTGAATTCCTTGGAGAATCTAACTTCCCACCTCTTCCTGCTGGGGGTAGTTCTCCTATAATTGACTTTGATGCACGAAGCAATGATTCAGAGCAAACAACATCTACCAGTTCATTAATAATTCCTCGTACAGTCACGACTTACATGGTTGATGGGAATACTGATGAACCTTCTTCTTCCTTGACTCCTCAAGATCAAAGAATTGCTTCTTTGGAATAGCAAATGAAGTCTATGACTGACACAATGAAGTCGATGTATGAACTCATGACAGCTCAGTTACAAAATCGACAGACTGTACCAGATGCCATACCAGTTGATACTGATATATGGGCTATGACTTCAGGACTGGCCTCAATAGTGGAAAAGGAAGAAAAATGCCTGTTCGTATTCCTTCTCTGAAATATGGAAGGACGAAATGCGGATTGGGCTATATAGCTCCTACTCCTTTTATCAATATTATCCATGAAGATCCCGAGTCTGACGAAGATAAGAGATCTGATTCTTCTAGTACCACTTCTTAGGATTCCGATACAAGTATCGGGGACTTCTACTGCAATATTTTGTCTTCCAACATGGTTTCCATTGACCATTCTGAAGAAAGTGATGAAGACGAAGAAGAGTTTGAAATCTCACCTGAATCGGAACAATGGGCCCAAAGATTAGATAATCAATGGGAGTTCCGTTTCGAGCAAAAAGAACCTCCGACTGAAGATAAACTTGTTCAAATAGATGTTGGTAAAGAGGGATCTCCCAAACCAATATTCATCAGTGAAAGTCTTTCAGAAATTGATAAGAAAGACATGATCAAACTCATTCGTGATTACATCGATGTCTTTGCTTGGAGTTAAGAAGATATGCCAGAGCTTGATCCTCAAATTGCAACTCACAAGCTCAATATCTTGTCGAATGCTAAACCGGTCAAACAACAACAGCGACGATTTCGTCCAGACATCATGGATGCAATTGAAGCTGAAGTCAATAAACTCATTACCTCTGGGTTTATTAGAGAGGAACAACATCCTGATTGGGTGGCTAATATTGTTCCTGTTCTTAAAAAGACTGGCAAGATCAGAGTATGCATAGACTTCCGCGATCTCAATGCAGCATGTCCTAAAGACGAATTCCCTCTACCAATTACTAATGTCATGGTTGATAATACCTGTGGATTTGAACGAATGTCATTCTTGGACGGGTATTCTGGGTACAATCAGATCAAAATGTTTCCAGAGGACGAGAAGCACACTTCTTTCAGAACGCCGATTGGTACATACTGTTATACAGTTATGCCATTCGGTCTCAAGAATGCAGGAGCAACTTATCAACGAGCTATGAGCACTATATTCTGTGAACATTTGCGGAAAACAGTCGAATGCTATGTTGATGATATTGCAGTCAAAAGTCGACAAAAGGAGGATCATATCCAAGATTTGAAGACTATATTTGATCTAATGCGTAAGCATCAATTAAAGATAAACCCTACTAAGTCCTTCTTAGGCGTCTCTAGTGGTAAATTTCTCGGCTTCGTCATTACCTCTAAAGGTATACACGTGGATCCCGAGAAGATCAAAGCCATCCAAGAGATGCGTCCTCCACGCACCTTAAAAGAGCTACGAGGATTTCAAGGAAGAATCGCTTATATCAGGAGATTCATCTCTAATTTATCAGGACGCTGCAGACCATTCAACAAACTTATGAAGAAAGGTGTCTCTTTTGTCTGGAATGATGAATGTCAGAAAGCATTCGATGATATAAAACAATATCTAATGAGCCCTCCAGTATTGGTACCTCCCGTCTCAGGAATACCGTTTCTCCTCTATACTCGAGCAATGAGTCATTCATTGGGTGCATTACTCGCTCAAAAGAATCAAAATGATCATGAATAAGTCATTTATTATCTCAGCTGCACTATGACCGGAGCTGAACCTCGATATTCACCGGTTGAAAAAGAATGTCTAGCCTTGATGTTTGCTGTCCAAAAGACACGTCATTATATCATTGGCCAGACTATTCATGTCATCTCCAGGATCAATCCTATATGGATCATGATGAAGAAACCCAGTGTTTTGAATTCTCGATTGGCTAACTGGGGAATCCTACTTGCTCAGTATGCCATGCACTATATTCCTCAGAAATCAGTCAAAGGACAAGTTTTAGCTGATTTTCTGGCTGCTCACTCAATTCCAGAAAATTTAAAACTCTATGATAAAATCCCAGATGAAGTCCTAGATTCAAATTAAATTGCTGAAGAAGATCCTACTTGTCGTCTATTCTTTGATGGAGCATCAAGAATTGGTCCTAATGGCGATATTGTCGCTGGAGTTGGAATTGTTCTTGTATCGCCAGAAGGTCTTGCTATCCAAAGAGCTTATTCTCTCGATCAGCCGTGTTCAAACAATGTAGCTGAGTACAACGCATTACTTATTGGTCTTCAACTCGCTAAACATCTGAATATTCAACATTTGGAGGCGTATGGAGACTCTAAACTCATTGTCAATCAGATCAGGGGTACTTATGAAGTTCGCCATCAAGATCTGGTTCCTTATCATAAAACAGCTATATCTATGGCTTCTTCGTTTGAAGAATTCTTTATTGAACATATTAGGCGAGCATGTAACACAGAAGCTGATGTCCTTGTTAATCTTGCAGAGGTGCTGGCTATTCCAATCAGACGGTAACAAATGATTGTTGTTCGTAATCGAGAATTATTTCATCTTAAAAATAACTTGACTCTAGGACTTCCAGTTGACATTGAAGAATCAATATCTCATGACGTCAACACAACAAGAGGATTTGGATTCAGTCGTAAATCGATGTCATCTTCATCCGATTCCAGCATGGAATTCATCTTCAGTAACTCGACTGAGAATCAGAATACGGATAAAGATTGGAGACTTCCTTTCTTAGATCTCGTATTATATGATATTCTTCCGGATGATCCGAGTGAGGCAGCATCTATCAGACGACGATCACTCAGATTCTACTACAATCATACAACAAAGACCTTATATCGTCGAGCTTATGATGGTTTACTCCTTCGATGTGTTACCGGTGACGAGGCTCGATAAATCATTCGCGAAGCACATGATGGAATTTGTGGAGCACATCAGCCAGGACCAAAACTTCAAGACCGTATTCGACGTATGGGTTATTATTGGCCCACCATGGTATCTGATGCCATCGAATATGCAAAGAAGTGTAAAGCTTGTCAAATCCATGCGGATTTTATTCATCAACCTTCAGAATTTCTACATCCGACGGCAGCATCATGGCCCTTCGAAGCTTGGGGCATGGACATTGTCGGCCCGATCAATCTACCGTCATCTAAAGGACATCGGTTCATTCTCGCAATAACCGATTACTTCTCCAAATGGGCCGAAGCCATTCCTTTATCTGAAGTTAAGACGTCTAATGTCATCAGCTTTCTTAAGCACCACGTCATCTACAGATTTGGTGTTCCTTGACGCATTGTTCATGATAACGGACCACAGTTCGTCAGCCAGAAATTTACTCGATTCTGTGACGATCACCGGATCAATAATGTGGCTTCTACCGCATATAATCCAACAGCTAACGGATTAGCAGAAGCTTTCAACAAGACCATCATCAAACTCCTAAAGAAGTTTGTCTCTACTAACAAACAAAATTGGAGTGAGAAGCTCGGTGAATGTTTGTGGGCTTATCGTACTACAGTTCGTAATGCTACTAAATGTACACCATTCTCTCTGGTGTATGGTTGCGAAGCTGTTCTTCCATTAGAGATTCAAATTCCTTCTTTAAGGATAGCAATCGCTAATGAACTCACTGCAGAAAATAATGATCGTCTTCGACTTCAGGAATTAGAAGCTCTGGATAAAAAGCGATTATCTGCTCAACAGAATATTGAATTCTATCAAGCTAGAATTTCAAGAGCTTTTAATAAGAAAGTCAGAATTCGGGCGTATCAAAAAGGAGAACTTGTTCTAACTGTCAGACGTCCTATGACTATGACTCATATGAGTAAGGGCAAATTTGACGCAAAGTGGGAAGGTCCCTATATTGTGAGCAAAGTTTTCTCAAATGGAGCTTATCAACTCTCAGAATTGGATGGTCGAAAAGTTTTGATGCCTATTAATGGCAAATTCCTTAAAAAGTACTATGTATAAATATAAATACTTGTAATCATCAGATAAATTCATGTTTAAAAATAAAATTTTTATTTTATTTTCATGAATGATGATACATAATATTAAGGAAGATCACTATCATCCTTCTCTACTTTTGGACGTGGGCTACTACCGTCCTTCTCGAAGACGTGATCAGCAAAAGAGCCGAGAACCTCCTTGCTAGAACCTACGAAGAATTTGCAAGCGACCATCCTCATGGCTTCCTCTTCTTCAGTCCTTCCTGGTTCGAGCAGAAAATCCAGAATGTCCCTTGGTGGCTTGGGTGCAGACGAACCTTCGCCTGCTTCCGTCTTCTTCGTTTTGACTGGACCAGCAGGGCGTTCTTCAGTGCCTTTCTGAACCTTTGAGGCTATCTCAGTCTTCTTGGATGCTTCTCCAGATGACATTTTTATGTTGAGAAGTAGAAGTATTCGTTCTCGCCAGATTTCTGCAATATTTATTGGCAGAAGTTCCTCATTCATCCGACGTTTCACATATTCATTAATGCTTAACGGTTCATCCATTCATTTGTCACATTCATCAGACGGTTCGCCTGTTCATTAATACTTGACGGTTCATCCGTTCATTTATTACATTCACTCGACAGTTCATCTGTTCATAATTTCCTAACGGTTCATCCGTTCATAATCTTCTATCAATTTTATTAAGTGGGGATTCGTTATTTATCATGTTTTCATAACCTCTGAATCAATTCCGAATCTACTTACTCATTTGTCATATTTTGACCTCTGCATAGAAATCAATCTATTTTCTTTTGAGTTCCTATATATTATCACGTCCATAATACCTCTGATAATATCATATACTCTAAAACAGAAAAGATGATTTTATTATCTATCATGTCCACAATTCATCCACAAATACAAATTATTGAGCATAGAAGAATTGTCATTTCCATTCTCATTTCACCATAAAAAGTCTATTACATTTTCTTAGACTTTCTTACAAATCATAATGGAAATCTATCACAAATCTTGGATTTTCATTCTATACCACAAAGATAACCTAATAGAGATCTATCTTCTTCTTTGGATCTTCTCCGTCGGACCTTCTCCATCAGGTTCGTTGTTGGTGGCAGTTCCTGACTGTCTGGGTCCCAGTCACGACCAGATCAGCAGGAATCAAACTCTGGTCTTCTCTCTCAGACGAGAGGAGAACCACAGAGTATGGCAGCCCAAAGTCGTGGTGCTGCCAATACAACTGGTGGATTACGAGCGACCTTTCAGAGGAGACAGGAATGTATCCAACCTTGGGATACAATTCCTAGTTCTCCCGCGAAAGGAACTCTACTACCCGATTTCTCGGGGTAGAGTTGACTCCACCATCCAACTCTCGTGTATAAAGGTTCTTCCTACCGTCTGAGGAAGACCCTTCTATCCCATAAAGAGTTCTGAGTTGTCTGATTTATGCGTCAAAAGCGTATGAGCTCCCTGATGTAGATGTCAGCAGGATATTCTCCACAGCATCCACATCCCCAATGCCAGTTCTGAAGAAAATTTTTAGCCAAGTTTCTGCAGAAAGCATTAAGAAGAAAAAAAAAGATCAACAGAAATTATTCAGTATGCATTTATCAAACAGAGACAGGCGTGTATTGTTCAAATCAGAAACAAGAAACAGAAAGCCTATCTTCAACAGCAAAAATAAGTGCACGTATTACACTGATTTACCTTCAAGTTTGGTGCTAAGGATTGGCAAACTCATGTTTGATACAGTGCGCAGAAGTCGAACATTAGAAAACATTGCTTTCCTGTTTGAGAGTGAAATCTCCCAAAAATTTCATTTCTCAGAGAAGAAGAAGAGGAATGGGAGAAGAGTATCTGCGAAACTCTTCCATCTATTTAAAGGGCAAAGTACAAGTCTATTCTTGGAAAAGATCCGCATAAATAGCGCTCGTAAACTGGGGAATGAGTGTCACGTGTGCTTTGGAAGACAGAGCAACATTGGAAACAATCAAAGACTGCTGATTAATATTTCTCATTAAGGCACACAGATCAAACACAAAAGTTGTACTTCATTTCTTAAGACAGGCACTGATGGCCTTACAAAAGACAAAACAAAAAGTGCAACAAAAGCATAAAAGTCACGCTCTATTTCCCAGAGCGACTAAGCTTGGTGCCTAGTTCTTCTACGCTCCTAACTCCCAGACAGTGTAACAGAGCTTTAAACATTTCACGCTGCTCTATGAGGCTGCGCCCATCAGAAGAGGACGAGCCATCCAAGCCAAAATAGCTCAAGAAATTCTTGGCTAGTTGCAAGGGATCATCTTTGAGCTCGAAGACAAGGGGCTCTGGCTCTTCACCCCCAAAAGTGGGGTCACCATGAGAACAAAAGCCCAACTTGCGTGCTTCTTCCTCAGCTTTCTCCTTTGGTGTCATATTGACGTAAGATGAAGATTAAAAATAAAACTTCTTCCTGTTTATATAACTGAGTTTTGTTGGCAGTTCATATTCCACCATAAATTGGATACAATCAGTCTCGGAGAACGAAGAGTCATTATGACATTTAATAAGTTCATTTGGATGTTTTCAAAGAACTTCGAAGTCTTTTCGACTTTCGAAAAATTTTGAAGTCATCTCAGCGTGACTAAATCCATTTTATCGTCTCTATTTTCAAAGTATTTCCAAATAATTTATCATTTTTCAAAAACTTTGAAGGGGGTTTTGTAGGCCTCAAAAATGAAAGTCACGCTGAGTTGATCAAGACAGAGTCAAAAGTCGCGCTCAGTTGATCCAGACAATATAAACAAATCACGCTGGGAGACAGCTCATCATTTGTCGAAGAGTAATTATGACTGACAGCACAACAGTCGAAGAATATCTCTTCATGTGCCACGTATACACAAAATTCGAGAGATCATCGCCGTCTATCGCGTGATTTTCGAAATCTTCTTCAGCAAGACTCAGCCTTTGTCGAGTTGGCATACCAAAAGGGTTTCTTGTCATTTAATGCGACTGACAAAGCAATCACTATCAGAGATTTTGTGTCAGTCGAGACATGCCGAATCAAGACAGCTGGCAGTTCTATCTCAAGTCTGCGTGTATTTGTGATCTTCATCTCAAGTTTGCGTGGATTCTGAAGTTTTCTTCCTCAAGTTTGCGTGGATTTTGAAGTTCTTTGCCTCGAAGTCTGCATGGATCCTAAAGCTTCCTGCCCCAAGTTTGCGTGAATTTTGAAGCTTTTTACCCCGAGTTCGCGTGGATTTCGTCTTCAACAAGTCTGCGTGGATTTCATCAAATTGGAGTACGTGGCAGCCATGCCACTGATCTCTCACCTACGTGTCCTGTAACTTGCACACGACTCATGCATGATTGCCATGTGTCCAACAGTTACAGGCCACGTCCAGTAACTGCTCACAGCCTTGCGTATGTTAAATCCTGCGTGATTTTTAACTAGGCATAGGCTGTGAAGACAGTTATCTTTTCAGTTATTATTCTTGACTCTATAAATAGAGTTCTTTTTCTCATTCATTGTACAGATACATTGATAGCTACTGTCAAAATTTTGAGAGCTTTTCTTTTTCGCATAGTCCAAGGGATAAAGCGATCGTCTTCTAGATCGGATTCCTACAGTTGTAATTTTCCCAGAAACACAACAAATAAAGAGAATTTCTTTATGGAAAACAATTTGCTGTAAACTCTACTCGCAGTGGGCCGCCATCTCCCCTCGAGGCACGAGACGGGCCACGTGCCTATCGAGGAGCTCGAGGTATCTCTGGCCCTTGTTCATGCCAGAGCTGGCTCTGCTGTTATACAGCAACGGCTCGATCCTCGAGGGCATGTCCCCTCAGATCTCTCAAGTTCAGTCATGGGCAGGGACTCGTGCCCATTGGTGCAACCTGCAGATTATGCCCCCTCCTTGGCACACTTTGAAGATAGCGCACACTCTCCATTGTGCACATTGGTGCCCGACGAGTGTTGTGCACTATCTAACGTGCTGGAAGCTCTTACAGCTACCATTCCCGCCTCGTCTGAGGTCACCTACCCTTCGGGCGTCATACCTGGCCCTCTTCCCTCGGGAGACGCGACAGGCATGTGCTCTTCTTTTAGGCCCTTGGCGTCAGCTGCTAGTTGTGCTTGACCCCTGGCGCAGGCTGAGGGCGGCGCCGATTTACTCCTGCGCCCTTTGGCGCCTGAGACGAGCCGCCCGATCGTCGGCACTTTGGGAGCCCTAGCCATCACTCCTTCATTGTCGGCCTCCCTCGGGGAACGGCCGTATTATCCGACACTTTTCCCGTCCCGGGCAGCACCTCACCCCTCTTCCGCGCTGCCGGAGCATCTTTCGCCTGGCTCTGGCACGCGCGCCCAGCGACCACCCGCCATCCCCAGATCGATTTCGGTCGCCTCCCCCATGATTTTGGGTAGCCCGACCTTCCCTTCCCCTGCGCTCCTCGCAGGCCACTCCACCCATGCTGATCTAGGCATCTCCTCCTCTTCGACCAATGCCGGTGCTGAGGTCCCGCAAGGTGACTCTGCTCACCCGGATCTTACCAGCGGATTGGCCCCCCTGTGCCCCCTCTTACGTCGAGGCTCTCCGGCCTGACCGTGGGAGGCCACTTCCTCAACAGCATGCCTAGAATACCCGGTTTGCATCACTTCCATACCACCACAAGCTGCTCGCTTATCACTCACCTGGCGTACACGGATGACGTACTTATCTTTTCCTTTGGAGACCTCAGATCGATCGAGGTGGTTCTTAGTACGCTCGATCGTTACACCAGATGCTCCGGATAGCACGTCAATAATGATAAGAGAGTCATATATACCCACCACAAAACTGATATATCTTTCTCTATGGAGCTCTCCAACATAACCTCATTCTCCACAGCCTACCTGTCGTTCCTATACTTGGGCTGTCCGCTGGTGTACGGGAAAACGAACGCGGGCATATACGAGCACCTTGTAGACAAGATCCGCAAAATTATTACGAGATGGCACAACGCCACTCTCTCACTTGGGGGCAAGATGAACCTTATCAAACACATTTTTTTCTCCATCCCGTTTAACACCTCAGTTGTCTGCTTCCCGCCCAAGAAGGTCCTTCACTCTCTCGTAGCTCTATTCGCCAAGTTCTTCTGGGGCCATAGCGACGGAAAAGAAAATACCACTGGGTCAGCTGGGATACCATGGCCAAACCCACAGAAGTAGGGGGTCTGGGACTCAGCAGACTAGTCCAAATCGTGGACGCATGCTCCATGAAGCTGTGGTGGAAGTTGCGTTCGAAGATCTCGCTGTGGACGAGATTTATGAGAGCCAGATACTCCAGATTCTCACATCTGTCGGAGGCAGTCACCAACAACAGATCTTTGGCATCGTGGTATTATATAACTCGGGAATACAACCTCGCTGAACCTTTCATCCGTCTGATGTTGGGCAATAGAAAATCATCAACATGTCTGGAACGGTGGCTTGGTGCAGACACCATCCAGCCCAACGTCCGTACTCTGCAGGGATGCGACATTAGGGATCTTTGGAAGGAAAGTTCTGGATGGAATTAGGAGAGGGTTAGAAATTGGCTCGGGCAGGCGGCGACGGACGATCTCCTTGCTACTAACCTTCGGGTCACTGACACACCCGACAGGTGGAGATGGTCCCCTAACCCGTACGGGAATTTTTTATTGGCTTCCGCCAGAATAGTTGCTAGAGGCAGTGGCGTGCCGAATACAACGTACACTAAGTTTTGGCATTCTTGTATTTCCATCAAATGGTCTATCCTCATATGGCATACATTACGCCAGAAGATACCAATGGACAATTTTATTAGATCTTTCGGATTTAGCCTTGCGTCCAAATGTCACTGATGTGCGGAATACTCTTCGAAATCGGTAGAGCACGTCCTCCTTTCTGGTGAGCTAGCGAGCCAGATCTGGTTGAATCTTCCCCTCAGACTGAGCCTTATCCCCCCGACTGGAGGCTTTTACGATCTCCTGACAAGCTGGGGCTGCTCCCACGAACATCAGATTGTCGTAGCCGCAGGTATCTGGGTCTTATGGAAGAATAGGAGCAAATTCAGATATGAAGGTCGTCAACTCCCCCCTCCACAACTGTACAGAGAAGTTATCAGACAAATTCTAAAAGCTTGGAGGCGCTGCTCTCACGCCCCCAATTCCTTCTGGGAGGCCCTTGCTTAGCTTTTTTTCGGGTTCTCGCGCTTCTTCCGCTGTCGTCGAGACCCGGCTCCATTTTGTGCGCTATCTGCGCAATTTGTTTTCTTTTGTTCTTGTCGTGTTAAGCGTGCTTACTTGTCAAGGCTTCGGCATTTTGCGTCTCTTTCTTTAATAAAGTTTCGTTTGGTTAAAATATATATATATAAATTTTTTACACCATATTATTTTTTTTATCACTAAGATCACACAAGGAAACTTTGGCCAAACAAACGAAAAAAATCTTTAAACTAACTTTTACCTATTTTAGAAATAATCTAGTAATTATACTAAATTTAGGGGGTTTACACTAAAGGTTCCCCCCCACCTTGCCTAAGGCCAAGGCCCTTGTACATAACCTTCCACCTGCTTTTCTCTATTGTTGTGCATGACCCCCTGCATAAGCAAGCCACTGCCTTACACAGGGAATTAACTCCCTAACCCTCTACACTACCATACCCTACTGCCAAAGGGATATCACCTAACCTGTGTGCACAGGGCACCAAGGCCAAGTGCCTACCCTGCACTCACTGTCCAGCAGCAAAGCCATGCCAAGGCTTGCTCCCTGCACTGCCCTGTTACAGCATTGCTACCTGCAGGCTTCATTCTTCCTGCCTGAGCCCCTTCGTCCTACATGCAGCTCTTACTAAGGTTACTGGAACCCCCTCTCATGACACTTCGAATTCCCTAACACCTGTGTAGGGATTTCCCCTCACTCCTACACTACCTGTGGTAGTGCCTAAGGCCATGCGCATATGTTCTAGTCCCTTCTTCACTCTACCTATGCATTCCCTGCTCCTTTAGACATATACTGACATCATGTAGCCCCTCACTCTCTAATACACCACCACCTATATACACAGTCTATATATAGTTAGGCACTTATGGTTACACACAAGCATCCACCTACCTATGCGCTGATGTAAGGATGCACACACACAAACACACACACACACACACACACACACACTTGTACTTCACATTCACCATTGATTGGTGAGTCGAAGTGGGGTTCTGTCCTCCCTTGCCTTGTGACTTAGGTATTCCGTTTCTTGTTTCCGCCGTGCGACATCCCGGTTTCCGTTTTTCAGCTTTTCAAAAACTCCTGCTCGAGCTACTCGGCTAACCCTTTTATTCCCACCTCTTCTGAGTCCTTGTCACTTGCTTGAGCTTCCTTCTTTCTTCTGGTATATGGGAGACTCATCCCCCAGACTGTACCTTCTTTTGGTAACCGGTCTAGCTTTGGTGTCACTGCATCGATACTGACTTACATCTTTCGCATGCTGGCTCGGTCGTATTAGACCGAGTGGTACTTTCGGGCAGTACTCTTGATTGAGTTCCATCATCCCATACTGTGTGGGAAACCTGACCACCTAGTGATAAGTTGACGGGATAGCCTGAATTTTGTGGATCCACCACCTAAAAAAGTATGGCATTGTAAGGGGAGGGAACGTCCACTACCATGAACCGGGTTATCAGCACCACGTCCCCTGCCTGTTAAGGCAGAACAATTTCGACAACCGGTTCTGATGCTGTACCAGCTACGCCCTGGCATTTATAAGCCCACAATAAGATTGAACATGTTTAGAAACTCCTCCATTGTAATTAGGGCTGAAGTCAGACTCAGATCCTCTTTCCCATAGCACAGAATGTTGGGTATAACAGAATATCGGCACTGCTGCCCCCATCAATCATAATCTTTAATATCACATTCACAAAGAAGGACAGGGCAAGGCCACACAGGACCCAGTCCTGTCTGGTCCTATCTGGGCGGACCAAGGCCAAGTGCAGGACCTCTCTAATGCCTAAGTAGCTTAACAAGCCTGTACATGGAATTAGAACCCCTGTTGCCATTTGATACACTCCAATATCCTATCTATCCTAGTCGATAGGATTACAACACTCACTCATTCCTTACACTAACACTCACTCACCCATCTAGATACTACCACGGCATTTCCTTTTCATCTCCACATACATCTATTCATCAATGAAGCCTATTTCTTTGACATCTACCCTCACAGGCATTATCATAAACACTCCTGCCTACCCGACCCCCTGATACTCAAAATTGACCACTCAAACTCCCACTCTTTATATGCATCCACCTATACTTACATAACCAAATTCCCATTAATTCCCCACTCTACATGCTGCCGGTACAGAGCAGGCCCCCTATTCTTTCCTTTCCTAACTTAACACCCTATCTATGTCTATGTGAATACACACATCTCACTTCCCTCATGCATAAGCATCTCACACTCATACTATGCACACAAGGGGGACTGCATCTATATTTCCCACCTATACTGCCACATGACTGATCCTGCACTAGACACACATATACACAACTATCCTTTGACAATAAACTCTGGACAGGGCCCCCTATCTAAACCTTATTGACACCACACTTGCCAGTCCCTAAGTAACTACTGTCAAGCTAACCTCCAATGCACATGACATACCACCTATCAACATCTAACCTCAAGATACAACCATTATACATGAATACATATATACATATACACACAATTGGGTACACTACACTCCTTCACTACTGCTAACTTAAACTCCCTACTGCTGTACACTGACAACACACTCAAGCACCCCTTACTGCTACTGCCATCCAAAAATGGAAATACACAACACACACACACACACACACACACACACACACACACACACACACATATATATATATATATTTTTTATATATATATATTTTATATATATATATATATATATATACACATATGTATATACACATTTAGAAATCATCTATACCTATCCAAATGAGCAAACCAAGCTATACCTAAGTGCAAAAACTGAAAAACAAAACTAAATGACCAATTTGTCATTATGACAAACACTTGGTGGCTCAAATTCGTAGTTTCCCCCAAATGGACACAAAAGTCACCCTAACTTTTTTTTTTATGGGTCTTCTATGAACCTAGTTCTTGTTGATATAGGTAGGCCTTAGTCAAGGGATGTCACTAGGGGTCTAAATCACCATTCTAATATGAAATGACAAGAGAGACAAGGGTTTTACATATTAGGAGATGGATTTTCAATATATTGCACCAAGGGGACACAAGAAAGTAGATGGACACCTCCCTCTAGCATGCCCTACACCATGTTTCCCTCCTAAAGTGCTCCTCTAGCAATGACAAGCTCCTTAGCCTTCTTGGAATGAAAGGGATGAGATTTGGAATGGTGGACTAGGGTTTTCTTCTAGTTTGGAATGAATGAGTTGTGAAACAAAGGGCTATTCATGAAGGAGTTTATATAAAGTTTTATTAGGGTTAGGGTTTGGTTGTAGGAATAGCTAATATGACTTAAAGGTCCTTCTCCTTTGTCATGAATAGAATCTTTACAAATATCCTCTTCATAACTAAGGAAATGACTAGCTACTAGTCTAATCATGGCTACTCTAATTAATTGAGCCTAAGAGTCAAGTCAAATCTAATTGGATCCACCAAGTCTAATGAATAGACTAGTCTACTAATAAATAAAACTATCATATTTAATTAAAAAAATATCCACTATATAAATAATATAAAATGACAAAAATACTCCTATTCTGGAAATATGGTAATGACAATCTTATCCCCCTTAGAAAAATTGTCCTTGAAATTTAAGTTCGTTGTACCATGTCTAGGTCAAACCCCTAGCAATCATGGTCAATGAAAGTCCTATTTAAAATCATAAAATTTATTAAAAGGGAACAAACATGCATGGTTATGGTCTTACTGGTCATGATATTACAATTTCTATCATGGGTTCTAGCATGAAAATCATCATTGTAACTATAAGAGTAAGAAAGAAAGGAAAGAACAGAACAACAAAACATGCTAACCCATCACCTGTAGCATTGGCCTCCTCGATCGTCAACGCAGAAGTCCTGTCCTACTGGGGTATTTTTGTCTGCTAGTGCAGAGCAATTTGCTGTGCCACAGGTAGCCTAGCTGGACCCCTCTCTCACTGCTTTAGACACCTGCACTCTCACTCTCATGATACTCCGCACAATCAACACTGATACCTAACCTGACACAGCCTATCTACAACTTACTAAGCTACTATACTATCCGAAGAAGCTACCTCGAAACTAATGAAGGTAAAGCCCAAGAGGAACTGAACTAGACAAACTAAAAATATCTCTACCCCGAGCTAGTATGGTAATGGAATAAAGCTCAATGATAACAAGGTAAAATGATAAAGACGACACGTTAAGAACCAATTTAAGATACAATCTGATAACCATACACGTCCTTCCAGAATCATGTTATCCAAAATCCTCGCCACGACGGTAAGTATAGATGTGATAAACTATAGGGTCTATGACTAAGGTACATACTTCTAGAATTATGGTATCTAAAATTTTTCCCTACCGCATGCTTGGCGAAAAAAAACTCTTCCATAACCAAGAGAAATATATCCAAAATTAGGCTCTATGTCTTCGCCATGCCAACTAATATGGTCGCGGTAAACTCTAGACTCCATAACCAAGACGGACGGCTGCAATCATCATTGCCTCGCCGAGTATGTACTATCAGAATATACCATTGATATAGTCCATAAACTCATGTTGATACAAATCAAAGTCAACGATCGAACACCAAGAATCAATTTCAACAAGGAACAAGGAAGAGCAATTTCAACAAGGCACGAAGAAGAGTAGGCGAAAATAAGTAGAATCGAATTTTAGGATAGAGTTTATAATGAGATTCTCATGGGTCGCCCAAGGAATCTCTCAAGAAGTCCTAATTGTGATTGAGTACTCTCTTATACTAATATCCTCTCTCCTACATCCTATTGCAGGCTTGCAGTAGTACAACTAGGCCGTTGCACTACCACGCCATCGCTCTATTGCGAAGCTAGACCTTCATGGGCCACCACAACCATGTATGTAACCTTACAATTGTGTTAACTTTATGAGCTCAAAAAATTTCTATATAATCCTTAAGGTATATCTGAACAATCTCATCCATTGACTATATCAATATTAGATAAAAGCGGCCTTCAACACATTTAGCGTAACTAAACCAGCAATGGTCACATATACCAATGTAGATAAACGACATAGATCAATCATGGATACGTAACATGGAATTACACGCAATATGATCAACACATGTCTATTTTCAACTGGTCTTCCTTTACTTTAGTGAGATCAATACTTTAACATAATAAAATTAGAATGAACTGAAATTTTTATATAAATGATTAGATAAATATCCAAAATACTTAAATACATAAATGTGCCTAAATCCAAATATATAGCACCAAAATACATTAAACATAAACTGCCAATATATTGCCATATTCTTAAATAAGATAACACCCATACGAGCAGTGTGCTTGTGAAAGACTTTGGGTGGTAACCCTTTTGTCACCGGATCTGCTAACATGGAGTTTGTCCTAATGTACTATATGGACACTTGACCATTCTAAATTATTTTCTTCACAACTAGGAACTTTATGTCAATATACTTTGACTTATATGAGTTCCTGTTGTTATTGGAATACTGTAAGGACCCTAATTTTTGGAAATTTTTTTTTTATTTTATACAATTTCAATTTATAAAATTAGATTTCTATTTTAAATTAATGACTTTAGATGCACTTTTCTGTAGCTTCTTTTAGAGTACAAGAAGCATCAATCTTTCGATACATCCTTCATGAGTTTTGAAGTAGACAAGTTTACCTTCAATTTAATATATCATGTCCCATCCAAACTTGTCCCCTAGCATTCTTTTGACTTCGTGTAACTTTGGGTCAAATTAGGCCATTTGACCGTTTACCGTAACTCTAGATCGATCTTCGAACTTGAGCTTAGAACGTGACATAAATCAAAACCATTTGACCCAATATGGTTTTGACCCATTCTGAGTCTACGACACACATGCTAAGGGTGTACCACTCAATCGAGTCCCCATGTGCTATTTATTTGCGCATGGCACATGAGACTCATTTCTTGATTTTTCGAGTTCGATTTGATTGGAAAATATATTTGGACCCTAACCTAGTCAACCCCACTTAGTAGAGCTAAGTTGGTTTACATGACTTAGTAAAAATATTTTGAATTTATTTTAGGCCTAATAGATTTAAATATAATTTTGTATATATGTATGATTATATTTATAATAGCCCAATACTATACATATATGGCCTTAGTCATGGTTAAGTTTGGGATGCATATCGACTAGGAATTTTGGTACGACTAGTGTAGTTGTGTGCTTTGACTAGTGTATTAGCCAAGATAGGAAACGCCTGGCCATAACTATGTTCTTACTAGAAAAACCAGACAAAGTTGTGACTTAACCCTTATAGGTGACTTAATTATTTATTATTAAGATTATTAAATTTTTAGGAGTCCTGTTTGTGCTAAACTAGCCCGGACCTGACCCAAACCAAGCCCAAGCCCATGTAGTCATGTAGTGCATCCAAAAACATCCATGTAGATATGTTTATCGTACTTTATTGGCTAATAATTATTTTTATAAATAGTTGACGTATATAATATAAATATCTTTTCATATAGGATGTATATTTATTATGGGAAGTTGTACTTAAAATACTACTACAATCCTAAATATTACTTTCTAATTAACGTATATACAATTGAGTATATACATACTTGACTAAGTATTTTATTATTATTTGTAATTTTATTAGAAGTAAAAAAATATATATCAATAGGATTTTGTAATAATATATATATATATATATATATATATATATATATATATATATATATATATATATATATATATATATATATATATATATATATATATATATATATATATATATATATATATATATTTAATATATTTTAAAAAAATATATATCAATAGGATTTTGTAATAATATATATATATATATTTTAATATAAATATATATATATATATATATATATATATATATATAATATATATATATATAACAAATATATATATATATATATATATATATATATATATATATATATATATATATATATATATATATATATATAACAAATATATATATATATATATATATATATATATATATATATATATATATATATATATATATATATATATATATATATAAGGAATGACCTAATAAAATCTATTGTATGCTTGTTATATTCATGTATTTTATATATATAAATAGGGCCATTATTTTATACATATATATGATTCTACACCTATGCATATAGATAAATACATAGATATATATATTTTGCTAAAAAATAAAAAGGAAAAAAAGAGAAGGAAAAAAAAACAACAACTGATGAAAAGTGCAAAGCACTGTTTATCTTCCAAAAGAGAAGAACACGGGTGTGGGAACTCGACTGTGTACACAGTACACATGATTGTTTTTTCGAGTTTGGTTGTCCAAACAAACTCGAATTTAGATAGGATTTTACCAAATCTTCTCCAGAATATTATTGATGATATCCTCTTTGATTTAACCTAAAATTTGAATCCAAATTGTATCAATTTGGATTTGAAAATTGACTTAAAACCTTTGTAGATATTTTAGACGATATTTTTTTAAACGGAGAAACCCCCTCGAGAACCCGACCCCAGCCTTCCTAGATATTTGCATGCGACCCTCAGTAACTCCCGACCTCTGCACCACTGTAGGAACGCCGGAGTCGCGTCGCCGGCCGCCAGCGAACACGCGGAAAGCAGTAAGCAAAAGCGGTAGCAGCAACAACAGCAACAACATGAACGCCGCCGATCCAACTTCGCAGGTATCTTTCTCTCTCACCTCATCACCAATCCTCGAACCAGTTCTTTCATTAGAAAGACAATATACACGAATTGCAAACCCTTCAATTAGTTTTATTCTAGATGCCCTAGGTTTTCTAGAAAATCTTTCCAAAAATTATCGAAAAACTACTTCGAAAATAGTTTAGAAACCTCCCATGAGTCCTATTTGGATGACATATTTAGGGCTAGTTATTTAGAATTTCAAGAATCTAATTAAAGGAAGTTTTAGACAACATATAGGAGTTCAGAACCTATTTTATAGATTCAAATTTCATTGATTGTGTAAAGAGAAATCAACTTTTCAAATTCGAAAAAAGCAAGTTTTAAACCAATAGAATTTTAGGAAAAATTCCCGATACGAGATGAGTTCCGTCAAACAGGGTAACTTGGTCACAACCCATAAGCATCGAAAGACGTGTACGAATGTTGCGGATGTGTGGTGTTCGACGGAACTCGAATTGGTTGCGTATGCACGACGAGTTCGAGGCGTATCGATCGAGATACCCCGTATCGACCGCTTTATAAACTAGCCTATAACTTTGTACACGTTTGTCATATCGAGACAAAACTTGTACCAATAGGACTGCATCATTTTCTGGTCCTGTATGCCAAGTTGGTCCAATTTCGTGAAGGTCGACCAGAATACTATTTTGGTCGGCCCGCGATCCGATCCAACAGGTAGTTTGTGCACGGCCCACCAGAATCCAACTTCGGATATACCGTTGGGTTCGTGTCATCAAACCTACCCATAGACATATAGTTTGAAGACTTTAGAGACTGTAGATGCTAGCACGCTTTTCGGCGCAAAGCGGGTCCAACGACGGATACCGTTTTAACCCGAAATTACTATTTTGCCCCTGTATCCAGAGTTGGACTTATGGATAGGCTATCCTAGCTAATTTGACTATTAAATACGTTGGTAATGTCTGTTTCAGCCCCTGGAGTTATGGAGTTGTCTTTGTGGCTCATTGATTGGATAGTTATTGTTGGTTCTACGCGCTACATCAAGCAAGTACACGTTGCCAAATTTTACAGTATTTACATGCTTTCATATTGCTATTCCTTTCCATATGGTCACATGCTTCTCATATTTCACTTGGTTCATCATCTACTCTTTACTTGTTTTATAGGTTTACGTGCACATGTAGGATATAGTCATTTTTATTGATAGTTGTTGGCCTTCTTCTGTTTATTTGTCTTATGATAGAGTTGTTAG
>JANAVB010003577.1:0-56225 GCA_029216955.1 Iris pallida
CTTACAAATTATTTCCATCGTAGAATCAACCTTTATATTTTCTTTGACCTATACCTATGAATATTATTCTCCTAATTTTTTTTTAAAAATTTCACAACAATGTCCAAATTTCCATAGCCTTGTGTCCTCTCTATACTAGTCATTTTCTTGCAATATTGTTCAATTTCTATCTTCATTGAATACCATTTAATTCTCTTTTCCATTACTAAACTTCTTTAAAGCCTTAGGGTAAAGCTGCCCGAGAATCAATAACCAAAATTTTGAAGTTCTCAACTAAGTTGACCTGAATATCCTCATCAGTTTTGAAATACTTACGAATTATTCATACCAAGTTTTCCCTAAGTGAGGTTTGTTTCCAGACTGGTAGTATACATCTCTTTGATTTCATCCTAGACCTTTACCACATATCATTCTCAAGTTTCCATGTTAACATCCAACCTTTTGGATTCCTACAAAATCATCACACAATAACTAGTTCAATCATTTTCGAGCTACATGATTGGCGACACTTCCTCAACCTTTTTCTATGAAAAATACGAAGACTCAAGGGTTACAAAGTATGCAGGTACGACAGAGTTTAAGAAAATGGGAATACAAGAATTAATGGTAAGGAAGGAATAAGGAAGATCCGCTCAAAAGAGATGAACCAATCAGATCAATTCAAGAGGAAAAGAAATTCAAATCGAAATTTGTAATGAGATTCTAAAGGGTCGTCCCTGGAATCTCTCAAAGGATCCAAAGTTGTGATTGAGTATCTCTAATTCTAACTCCTTATTTCTTATACTCTATAGCAGGCTCGTAGCAGTTACAACTAAGTCGTCGCGCTACTACGAATCGCACAAATGCGAATCAACTGCATGGGCCACACACTAAAACATGTCACGACCCACACCCTAGCGTTAGGGCACGAGACGTGGGTACGTCCAGCCTGCGCCAGTATCGGGGTTAGAACGTTGTTCTAGGTCATAGTCACATCTAAAAACATATGCTATACTCCAGACATAAGGGTACTATCTCAATCACAACTCTAAAGATAGATAACAGCACGATGAAATAGATAAGATAATCCACAAGAAAGAGAATCAGGAGTGATAGTAAAACAGTTTCTATTAAACAAACACAAGATTTCAAATACAACTCTTAAAACAGACAATAAAAAAAAATGAACAAACTCTAGGTAAATACTCCAAGCTCTACCAGTGTCCTCTAGGCTAACTGTGAACTCCAAGTACCTGTAAAATTTTATCAACGGGTCCAATCAGGACAGGAACGAGCACATATCTCTCACAACAGTTCATGTCAGGAATGGACATATAAAGCAAGTTATAAAAAACTATACATGAATCGCTGTAAAGAGAAATCAACAAGAGAGAAGATATAACTGAGATATAATATGATAAATAAAGAATATAACCTTCTACGTGAATCAGAGCATGAATTGGTTATGTAACAGCTTGGGTTGCACATGGATACAAGCTATGGAATGCACATGGATAACTATGGGGATAATGATCACATAACCAACTACACTCTCCCTGCCCCCAACCAATACACAAGGATCAAAGCATGTTATGTTATTGCACATGGATAACAACTACTGTATACATGGAGCTCATATGGTCATGAGTGTACATGAATAACACATGAGTGCACATGGATAAATGTGAATACATGGAGTACATGATGAACATGATAAAGTACATGAAACATGACATACTCGATGTATTCGAGGGGATAACATCGCATGAAAAGATCCAGAGGGTACTAATCCGTGTGAACGTCGTGTCAGCATCAAGTATACTAGTCTATAACAAGAGTACATATCCAAAGAAGCATGAAAAAATCAGAGAATGTACTCGCCTGGTAATCCAAGCCGCTGATAAATATAGATGTCCAACTGGAGTCACAGTGTCCTATTTAGAGCAATCACAAGTCACAAATGAGTCTAACATGAAATAAGAGTAATCTACAGCGCATTCTAGATAGTTCTAGGTCCTTCTATCAACAAGTCCACTAGGTCAACAAAAGTTAAATTAGAGTCAAACTAAAGTCAAATTAGTCAACCTTGGTCAAACAGGGTCAATCTAGTCTAGGTATTAAATATAAAGTTGCACTAATTTCGAAATACGAAAAAAATAGGAATTGACTAACTACTGGTGATACCTAGAGAAAATATCTACAAACATTATCGGATGATAAAACAAATGTCACCAACGTGTCCAGAAGGGTCAAATCAGCTAGGATTGCCTGTTCTTAAGTTCAATTCTGGACACAGGGCAAAACGGTAATTTCAGGCAAAAATGATGTCCATTGTTGGACCCGCTTTGCATCGAAAAGCGTGCCAGAATCAACGGTCTCTAAAGTCGTCAAACTACATGTCTACGGATCCGATTTTTTGATACGAACCCAATCATATGTCCAGAGTTGGATTTCGGCGGGCCGTGCACAAAATCGTCCGTTGAGTGGGACCGTGGGGCCCGCAAAACGATGTTCGATTCGATCAGATTTGGACCAAACTTGGCATGTAGGACCAGAAAAATGATACGGTTCTGTTGGCGCAAGTTTTGTCTCGATCTGACGATCGTGCACAATGTAATTGGAGAATTTACAAAGTGCACGATACGGTGAATTTCGACGGATATGCATCAAATTCGTCGCGCACACGCGACCAATTTGAATTCTGTCAAAGCCCACACGATGAAGCCGTTACGCAGCTTTCGATGCTTTCGGTTCGCGACCACGTCGTCCCGATTGGCGTGACGCACGTCGCATGGAATAATTTCAATATTTTTAAAATAGGTTTTTGGGAAACTTTGGGATTCGATTTCTCGACGCATAGTCGATGATTTCCGAATCCAAAAAAAGGGTGATGAAGACCTATATGTTGTCTAAAAGTCTCTTCAAATAGATTTTCTAATAAGTCGCTGGATCGATCATAATCGATCGTCGAACATGGATGGCTGGACTAAAAATAGTGTTCTGTTTTCATAGGTTTTCGTCTCTTCTAATCGATTTCTCGGGCAACCTATCGCTGAATAATTTAATCTACCTAAAGGGGAATCAAGAGGGATATATTGAGTCCATACCTGAACAAACGGTTCGAAGAACCGTCGACTGTGCGTGGAGAAAACACCATATGAAGTGGCCTCGTCGCTGCTTGCCTTCCGGTTCAGTCGCTGTGCGCGTGCCTCCCTGGCCGTGGCTCGGCTGGTCGACGGCGGCCAGTCCGCCGTGGGGGCGTGCGCGGCCACCTGGTTGGGTCGTCGCGGCTCGTTAGGTGATCGTTTAGGGTTTCGACTAGGTTTCCTCGATGCGTATATATATATATATATAGGCGTTCAGTTTCAGAGAGGGGGTCGGCTTCTCGTGGCTGGGGAGTTCGTTTAAGAATAGGTTTTGGGGGTTAGGCCTGTGGGGCTCGTTCAGCTGGCTGGGCTCCTATTGCTGATGGGGAATTGGTTTTAGTGACGGGCTGGGTCAGGTCAGGCTCGGCCTGGCCGTGTTGTCAACATTTAGTTTTATAACCCATCTTCACCATATATATAGAGTAGATATTATATATATATTATATATATATATATATTATATATATATATATATATATAATAATATATATATACACAAACATATATATATCATATATATATATATATTATATATATATATATATATTATCTATATATAGATATAATATATATATATATTTTTTTATCATATATATATATATAATATATATATTATATATATATATATATATATATATATATTATATAGATATACAAATATATCTACTTATTAGAACACACGTATACTTTCGGCATATTTATATATACAGAAATTACACATATTCATATATCTATATAATATATAGATATATATATATATTATATTTATATTAATAAATCAGAATACACTAAAATTATATATATATATATATATAATATATATATATATAATATTTATATATATATATATATAGCTAGCGATATATATATACACAAGATACACGTATTCACCATATTATCACTATATATATTTCTATATATATATATAATACACATTCACACACACATATATATATATATATATATATAGCCAATATATATATATATATTCATACACACATCTGTATTTATATTTATATACAAGATATACTTATATATATATATATATATATATATATATATATATATATATATATATATATATATATATATATATATATATATATATATATACATATATATATATATATATATATATATATATATATATATATATATATATATATATATATAGTCACATATATATATCAATACATATTTAATATATTATATATATATATATACACACATACACATTAATATATATTTATATATACATACAAAGATACATGTACATCATATATATTCATATACACATATACATTATATTTATTAGACAATAAAATAATATAACAATAAAATAATAATATTAGATAACAATCTCAATAAATAATAATAATAAAACCCATTTTGTATAAATAACCAAAATATCTAGGAAATATCGTTAAGTCTACCCAAAAAGCTAGGAAATATTTGTACATACCTAAAAGTACGTCTACATAGGCTTGGGCTTGGTTTGGGTCCAATTTGCACTAGTTTGGTACTACCCGGTTTCCTAAAAATAAATATTATAATTAATAAATAAATAATCTTCGATAAGGGTTACGTCGCAACTTGGCCTGGTTTTCCTAGTTAGGACATCACTATGGCTCGGCCTTCTCTACCAGGGCTAATACACTAGTCAAAGCATGCCACTGCACTACCCGTGCCATAATTCCTAGTCACCTTGTACTCCAAATTTCAAGCATGGCTAAAATCATCTACCATAATAATTAATTAAAATAAATATTCATAAAATCTAAAAAAACACCATTTTAATTAAAATAAATAAAAATTTCAAAATTCTGGGAAGGGAGGCTACAGTAGGGCGACCGACTTTGCGGATGATGAGACCGATACTCCGATTGAAGGGTAGGCTATGCGTTCCGGATGACTCAGAACTTAGAAAAGAGATATTGACGGAGGCGCACTATACGAAATATATCTTGCATCCAGGCAGTACCGAGATATACAAGGACATCCGTACGACCTTCTGGTGGCATGGAATGAAGAGAGATGTGGCGCTCTTCGTGTCGCATTGCATGGCCTATCAGCAGGTGAAACCCGAGCATCAGAGGCCGAGCGGGGAGATACAAAACCTGGCAATTTCAGAATAGAAGTGGCAGCACGTGTGCATGGATTTTATCGTTGGTCTTTCGAAGATGCCATGGGGAAATTATGCCATTTGGGTTATCGTCCATCGAATAACCAAGTCAGCGCATTTTACTGCCATTAAAGTTAATTGGATCGTCGATCGCCTGACTCAGATTTATCTTGACGAGATAGTACGACTGCACGGAGTTCCAGTAACCATCGTCTCTGATCGGGATGCACGATTTCTATAGCACTTTTAGAGTTCAGTCAGCTCTGGGTACGAATTTGAACTTTAGTTTGGCTTACCATCCCCAAACCGACGGCCAAACAAAGTGTGTGAATCAGATTCTCGAAGACATGCTACGACTATGTGCAATTGACTTCAAGTCAAGTTGGGATGTCCATCTACCTCTGGCCGAATTTGCATACAATAACAGCTATCAATCCAACATTCAGATGATGCCGTACGAAGCCTTGTACGGACGAAAGTACAGATCATCCATTTTTAGGATGAAGTCGAAAAGTGGTAGATTTTTATCCCGGAGCTGGTGGAACAGACCGTACACAAAGTTCGGCTCATTCGGGAAAGACTGGAGACTGCACAGATTCAGAAGAAAAGCTAAGCTGACATCTATTGTCGACCCCTCGAGTTTCTAGAAGGTGATCACATATTTTTTGAAGTGGTGCCCATACGAGGAGTTACCAGGTTTGGTATAAAGGAAAAACTGAGTCCGAGATTTGTTGGACCTTTCAAAATACTCAAGCGAGTTACCCTACAGGCCTACCAAATTGCCCTGCCACCAGCGCTAGTGAATGTGCACGATGTCTTCTATGTCTCTCAGTTGGTAAAGTATGTGCACGATCCAAGCCACGTGGTAGATTTTGGTCAGCTGGAGCTGAAGGCCGACTTAACATATGTTGAAGTGTCGGTCCAAATCTTAGAGCGCAAGGATAAGCTGCTTCGGAATTGAGCGATCCCTCTCATCCGCATACTCTGGAGTAATCATTCGGTCAAAGAATCGACCTGGAAACTTGAGTCGAAGATGAAGGAGAAATTTCCTTCATTGTTCTTCTAGAGATAGGTTCTATTCATAAGTTTTGAGGACAAAACTTTTTCTTAGTTGGTTAAGGGTGTAGTGCACTGTCCCTACATCATTTCCCATTTCTGTCTACGGGGTGCACGAGAAAGGAACACTGTCGCTACTGAATCATTCAGAATTGATAGATCGGGATTGATTGACTATCGGTTCTGATTGAATCGGTCGAATGAGAACGATTAAATTAAGATCATTTTTTCGTTATGGAAAGGCTTCTTAGGAATCAAGTTCCATATTCAGCGGATTGCACCTCGAGGATAGACTCTGAGGCTGAGTTGAAAGAGACCTCCCATTGCTCTGCTTTTCATGCCGCACTTGCTCTTTGGATTTGGTTTTCGTGAATGCATTTTCGTGAATATTTTTGATAGTTTTCATGGATTGTATTTTGAACTTCGCATTCGTATCAAACTTCTTGAATGGGATAGTATTTTAATTAGTTGTTGGTGCAATTTTAGGTGATCGCGTAGGCGACGTCTAAGCACGGACAACTAGTCTCTCGCCTAAAGTAAGACTAAGGTGAGTGGCTGACCTCCTTTTCCTCGACCCTCTGGTTTCAAATCAAACATGAAACACAAAATGCATGTTTGTATTCATAGTGTAGAATTAATAAACTGTGACACGATTCTTCATGAAACACTTGCTATAGAACTGCTATACATTAACTGATGCATGCTCTCTTAGCCACATTTACTTGTCACGACACGCGCCCAAAAGTTCGAGCACAAGTGCATAGAAGTACGCCGAGCCTACGTCGCAGAGTCGACGGTAGTAAGCTATCAATTTAAAATATATCCATCTCAATCCAGCAATAATCATAATCATGACAATATGATCTAACTCAACCACAAGTTTTAGCAGGAAGATATCAAATAGAAAAGAAATAATCTACAGAGTACATCTCAGATAGTTAGGTACATTCATCCTCAAATTATTACAACTCAGCAAATGTTCTGGAATGGAAATCTAAAAGATAGAAATAAAGTTTAAGCTAAGATATGCATCCTCCAGGGGCTCATCGGCAATATCGTCTCCTGCATCCTCAGCTAAACCATGATCCGCCTTAGGAGCGTCATAATAAGTAGTGCACCAGTTTTCTAAGTCTTTTCCTAAAAATGTTGTTATCTTAGTCAGGATTGGAGCAAGTACAACATGGGAACTACTACTCATAACATGATAATTATTATAAGACAAGAAATATAAGAGATAATAATGGAGTGAGATAGTAACATGGTAAGAGTAGATAAAGTAAACAGGAAATCATGACATTTGATATAGCAATATGAAATGTAGGAGTCATAACTACACTACGTGGGGTTGAAGTACTGTGTTCTATATGTGATCGGGCTTAGGGTTCTACTTGGTACAACTCAATCATACGTGTCGTGTATGATTAGCTATTTTTCAAGGAACAAGATAAACAAGGTTTTGATCACATATATACTATAGTACTTCGCGACTAACTATAATGTATGGATTCTAATAATGGTAGGAAAAATAGGAATGTAATAAACAGGGAACAGGGTAAACTAGAATTTAATAATCATGACATGAATCCATAATACTAATCTCGTGTGGATATCATGACAGAATCATGGCATGCACATCTAAATCATGAAATACAATAACTAAACATGAAATGAGAGCATTCGCTGGAAGTACTTGCCTCGGGTAGCTGATGTCGATGTGCACGACACGAACGTGTCGACACGGAATAAATCACAGTCTATAGTCCATAAGAAATCCCAAATAAGTCGCAGAGCAATATGTCCTACGGAGTCCAAGATCCCAAATTCGATATCCTAATAAGATCATAATATCCAATAATGTTCCAGATCGGATCCAAAGTCCAATATCCCAAATAAGCCCAAAGCCGACGATAGATAGAGCACAAATCACAACATAGGAAATACAATTATATTGTGATTTAAAGCTAATAATAGAAGGAAATGAACACTATCCTAAATCTATAACCTATAATCTACATATAGAAATATTTATAAAGTTTGGAAATTATGTTATTACTTAGTTATACATATTTGGAAATAGTATTTAAAAATACTGTAAACATTATTTGATAAAACTACTTTTAGAAATAATATTTGATAATACAAATAGCCAATATCACTCTAAATTTTATTACTACTAGGCTACAGTACAAGTATATTGTCACGACCCGCACCCTAGAGTTAGGGCACGAGAACGTAACAACGCCCAGCCTACGCCGCAGTGTCGGCGGTAGAACGCTGTCCTAGGTCTCAATGCATCTAACAGTATAAGACTAAACAGTTTATACTCCCCGAATGGGGGTGACATAGCAGAATGTAAACTCAATCACATCTAAGGTAGAGCATAAAGGAAGATAGATAAAACATGAAATCAAAAAGAGATACAACAGATAGAAGTCTAAGTGTCTAAGATAAAAACTCAGAATACATCTCAAAACCCAAATACAGTAATCCATAAATACAACTCAAGACAAAATGAAATAACTATCTAAACAACCTCTACTGTGTCTCCTCTAGGCTAGCAGGCAATCCCAGGCCATCTGTAAAATTTATCAACAGGTCCAGTCAGGACAGGAGCGAGCACAATACATCTCATGCAGTTCATATCATGTCAGGAAATATAAAGCAGACAAAAGAATAAGATACATGAAATGCTGTAAGAAGATGTACATGAAAACAGGAGAGATATTTGATAACTGGAAATATATATACATGATAAGTAAGAACTGTAAGTGACTAGTGATTTAGAGTACGAGATGGCATGTAATTGGCTTAGGTTGTACATGATAAACATAAAAAGTAACAGAGTGTACATGATGGGTAAATCACATGACCATTTATACTCACCCCTACCCACAATCAATACACAAGGATCTATTCAAGTTATGTTACGGACATGATGTTTTGGTTATACAAGAAACACATGAGGAAACATGAGCGTACATGAAAGAACATGAGAGTACATGAACGTACATGTAAGAACATGAGAGAACATGAGTGTACATGAATAACGCAGAAGCAAGGAATACATGATGTACATGAAACACATGTCATAAAGTATCCGATGCGCCCGCTAAGGGGGTAACATCACAAGAAGAGATCCGTATAGTACCAATCCGTGATGATAACGTGACAGCATCAAGTAAAAGTAATCTAGAGCGAGAATATAATTCGTGACAAGTATGAAACGATCAGAGAATGTACTCGCCTGATATCTGAATGTCCAAGGTAAAGATACTGTCCGAGGAGAGGTGTCTGGCTCCTAATTAGAACAGCACAAGTCACAACATGTCCAGAAGGGTAATTTAAAGCACTACAATGCATTCTACATGAATCTAGGTCAAACTAGGCCAAAGTCAACCCTTGGTCAACTCTGGTCAACTGTACTAGTCAAACTAGGTCAAACTAGGTCATGTCCTAACCCAGTAAGTCTTACTAGGCCTAACCAAGACTATCCTAGCAAGCACACATCAATACAAGGCTATACAAGCCAACATACACCCAACTCTATATAGCATGCAATTATTCAATACTCAAATAGGCAAGAATTCACATTGGATATACACTAGTTAATCTATTACTTTAAGCTATATATGTCTACACATATATACACATGCATATATTGGTATTCAACATTAGATCTATAATCATGGCATTTCAAATGGTTATATAAACTTATATATTACAACACAATATGCTAACATATATATAATATACATACATAGCTAAGTTAACTATATTCATAAATACTTATTTAAGAGGCTATGTGTGTGTATGTGAACATGGCAAGGGGCAAGTGAGAGTTAAATGGGCATACATAGTGTATACATATCAAAGAGTGTCAAAGTGTAAGTGAACAATGTGTCAAGTGTGATAGTGTAAACATAGTGTAAGGGAGTACATGAGGTAATATAGGATTTGTGTTAACATAGAACATTACATCTCATTAACTTGTATATTGCATACATTACATCTATTATTATATTATATTCATGCTTGCATTCATTCATCATTCATTATTCTCTTACACCACTATATGCACCATACATTACATACTATGGAACCTACATATTCATTACAAGCCATACTTATACATGCTTACATTAGATAGGATACTTACACCTCATACATCATTTATTTAACCATTTACTCATGCTTGTATTCTCTATTTAATTATATAATGTATATACATTAACATAGGTTAAAATCAAATAGAACATTATATTACACACAAGAGTGCACAAAATGCATATGCCGAATAGTAACTCCTACTAATAATCAATACTGTTCCATCTCAACATGAATTAAAATCTAGGATTAATGTATGTTATAGATCTATGTGTTAGCTTTCCAAAACTTCAAACGGATCGCGTTTTCGTTTTCGGAAACTCCCGGAATCGCGAAAACACCGAGAACGCGTTTGTCTTTCGTACAGCTGACACTCAAATAATTCTCCAGAAAGTTACAGAAAGAATTAGGCCTATTAATACATGTTTTTGGAAAGCTAACTTCAATACGCTTCTTTTAAAAAAACGGGAGATTAAACTGAGCTTTGAGCTAGAAGTTATGACATTTCTAAGTTAGGGTTAAAATAAAAAACGTGGATAAAAATCATGACGGATTTAGATAGTTTGAGCCAAAAAAATACACAATATATATCCTAATTATTCACAACAATAATAGCAATAATAATATGAGGAACCACACTCACAAACTTGATTATATAATCATCATGAATCATTTATTACATATATAAATATAGATACACTCTCATTACAATATATATATATAAATCTATATATGTAACATGAACACATCCACAACACAAAGGACACTCCTATGACCTCCAAATGGACACAAAATTGACACAAATAGAGATACAACCATGGGGGTCATTCCTATGGGTTCAAAATAGACCTATATGCATGAGAAAATGAAAAGGAGAAGGGATTTATATCTCCCGGTAGATCGAATCGAAGAAAAACCTTCCTGGAGCGACACCGACACGTAGAGATTCCAAAAGGATACGAACGAGCTCCGAATCCTCCCAAACTTGAGTAGCTTCCTCCTTGGCTAGAATGGAGAAGGAAAGAAGAAGATTTGGTGGTGAAATGGAAGGATTTGGTGGAGAAATTGCTAGGGATTGCTCTCTAGGAATTTGGGGAAGAACAAGAGAGAGAAAAATAGATGGATAATGACAAATGGGAGGCTCAACCCTATCCTTATTGTGGCTGGCCATAAAGGTGGTTTTGTCCTATTAGGAAAAGTCCAAAAGCCCCTACTAACCTATTCTATGAGTATTAGGAAAGGGCTAATTGGTTGGGGCTAAATTAGTCATTCTAAAGTCTCTAATCACACTAACCTTATCCATAATAATTAGTCTAACCTCTAACTAAAATATTTCTATCATGTGGACTAAAATTAATATCATGTGGGCCATGCCTAACTAGTGTGTGGGTCCCACTAGAGTCAAACTACCCCCGGGTCCCCGTTTCAAGTCGGATTGAGTTGAAATTCGAACCCGACTCAAATAACCCCAAAACAATATCATAAATAATAAAATAATATCAAAATAATTCAAAGAGGTCAAATGCAAAAATATCCTTAGGCCAAAAATGACATTAAAATATCATAATCACATGGTTAGGCTCTAGGTCAAACAGTCTCTAGGGTTTCACTAGCAAAACGTCAAAACCACAAGTCATTGATTTAAATAATTTTAAAATGATTTAAAATCACCAAAAATTATATCATGAATTAAATATCATTATTAAAATAATTATAAACACAAAATTTCAAAATTACCCTCATTTGGAAAACTGGGTGCTACAACTCTACCCACCTTAGAAAAATTTCGTCTTCGAAATTAAAATGTTCATACTCCCTCTAGGTCAAACCCCCACAATCAAAGTCCCAGATTAAAACAAATCATGTGATCAAAAGGACGACATACAGGGTCATGGCATACGGTGGTAGTAAAAGTCTCATCTAGGTATACTAGTCATGCTAACCGAAACGGTCATAGGGTATCAAAACATACAAGCAATCTAGGGTGCTAAACTAGAGAAGTTACAGAAACAACAAACCATCAAAACTGTAAGGTGGTCTGCCATCCTATATGAAACTGGTACTTATCAAAATAAAATAAAGGCAACTACCAATTATCTAAAAAAGGGTACAGAAAATCAAATTCAAAAATTAAGGAATTGAAAATCACTTGCATTGAAATCCAAATCATAATATATATACAGAGAGAGCGTTAGAGAGGAAAAACTAGCATTATGTAATGTTATGTGGTTTATGTGTGTATGGGTGTATGTGAAATATACATGAAATTGTATATGAGCTATCTTGTTACACTACTCATGGCATATGGGTTATCAACCTACAATACACAACCTATTTAATCATAACATGTATGGCTAACCATAAACATCTATAAGAGGTAGAGATTTAGTTATGTATGTATATACATTATAACATGTATGCCTAAGCTCTATATATATCTATATAGATATATAATCATGACATAGAGAGGAAGAGTTAGGTTACATGACAACGCATACTAAGTTAGGGTGTGTGTGTGTCCTTGTACAGGGTTATAGCTTAGTATTGAAAGGTTAAACCCAGTTTTAGTTCAGCATTTACATACAAAATCTGAAAATAAGCTAACATTTAAACCAGTGTAATATTAACATAATGCAGTCTCAGATTTTACAAATTTAACATAACTTAACCAATTTCTCTAAAAATTGAAACTCTGCAGATATCATACATGTGCAGTTATGTAGACAAAACTAATAACATGAAATTTATATTTAAATTACGAATTTAAACTGGAAAAGCAGAAAACCAGAAATATTGGAGTTTTGAAAATTTTAACATTAACAACATATTAATATGTATTTTAGATAGGTGGAAAATCAAGTGTAGCATGCATACGTATCAGGCAAGTGTCCACTATGTAAATATACTCATATATTCTCATGTCCCAAAAAAAATTAATTCTACGTTAAGACCAACATTTAGATTCCTACCAAGATCGCAAAATAGGTGATTAACGAAATCAAGGCAGTTTTATTATTATTATTCAATACTAGAATAATAGCAAGAAGGAAATAACGATAAAAGCTGTTTGCTTATTTGCCTAAAAGAAGGAACCATTTTGAAACCAGAGCTAAATATCAAATCCAAGATAAAGTCTAGCAAAATCATCGATTCATTGTATTAAGAAGAAACTCATAGCAAGAAGTTACACAAGTTACTCCTAAGTTAAATAATTAGAAGCAAAACAAAGCAAAGCAAATAATAATTCTTTTTGAAGGACTGTATCAAAGTAGAGAAAACATGCTTGAAAATATTTAAGGTACAATCTGATAATCATATGCGTCTATCCAAAATTATGGTACTCTAAATCCCCGTCATACTAGTAAGCAAGGCTACGATAATCACAGAGTCCTTGACTTATGCACATACCTCTAGAATCATGGTATTTAACATTTTCGCGGTACCTCTAGCTTGGCTGCAAAATCCTTAAATTCTTACACTCGAGAAATATATCCAGAGTCAGACTATATGTCCTCACCATGCTGGCTAATGTGACTATAGAAGACTAGATTCCATAACATAGATGACCTAGCCCATATAATTTTATCTTGTCAAAAAAAATTTAAATTAAATCAACAATAAATACCCATAAATCAAATCAAATTTATCAACGAACTTCAAAATTCAAAATGAACAAAAATCCATCAAAATATAACTCGGATGCAACAACTATCATCAAGATTCAAAATTCGACAATCATTCATCAAAATCAATGAATACAACTCAAATTCAACCATAATCCATCAAAATCAAATTTAACAACAGTAAGTAAAAATAAATCAAATCAAGGGAAAAAAGAGTTCTCAAATTGAAGTTAAAATAAGATTCTCAAGGGTCGTTCCGGGAATCTCTCAAGGGTTCCTAACTGTGATTGAGTACCTTCAAGATATATCCTATTCCTACTGCAGGCTGTAGTGGTACTCAAGTTCGAATACCACTACATAAACTCGACCTGCATGGGCCACCACTAAAAATGTGTCACGACCCGCACCCTAGAGTTAGGGCACGAGAACGTAACAATGCCCAGCCTACGCCGCAGTGTCGACGGTAGAACGCTGTCCTAGGTCTCAATGCATCTAACAGTATAAGACTAAACAGTTTATACTCCCCGAATGGGGGTGACATAGCAGAATGTAAACTCAATCACATCTAAGGTAGAGCATAAAGGAAGATAGATAAAAATGAAATCAAAAAGAGATACAACAGATAGAAGTCTAAGTGTCTAAGATAAAAACTCAGAATACATCTCAAAACCCAAATACAGTAATCCATAAATACAACTCAAGACAAAATGAAATAACTATCTAAACAACCTTTACTGTGTCTCCTCTAGGCTAGCAGGCAATCCCAGGCCATCTGTAAAATTTATCAACAGGTCCAGTCAGGATAGGAGCGAGCACAATACATCTCATGCAGTTCATATCATGTCAGGAAATATAAAGCAGACAATAGAATAAGATACATAAAACGCTGTAAGAAGATGTACATAAAAACAGGAGAGATATTTGATAACTGGAAATATATATACATGATAAGTAAGAACTGTAAGTGACTAGTGATTTAGAGTACGAGATGGCATGTAATTGGCTTAGGTTGTACATGATAAACATGAAAAGTAACAGAGTGTACATGATGGGTAAATCACATGACCATTTATACTCACCCCTACCCATAATCAATACACAAGGATCTATTCAAGTTACGTTACGGACATGATGTTTTGGTTATACAAGAAACACATGAGGAAATATGAGCGTACATGAAAGAACATGAGAGTACATGAACGTACATGTAAGAACATGAGAGAACATGAGTGTACATGAATAACGCAGAAGCAAGGAATACATGATGTACATGAAACACATGTCATAAAGTATCCGATTCGTCCACTAAGGGGGTAACATCACAAAAAGAGATCCGTATAGTACCAATCCGTGATGATAACGTGACAGCATCAAGTAAAAGTAATCTAGAGCGAGAATATAATTCGTGACAAGTATGAAACGATCAGAGAATGTACTCGCCTGATATCTGAATGTCCAAGGTAAAGATACTGTCCGAGGAGAGGTGTCTGGCTCCTAATTAGAACAGCACAAGTCACAACATGTCCAGAAGGGTAATATAAAGCATTACAATGCATTCTACATGAATCTAGGTCAAACTAGGCCAAAGTCAATCCTTGGTCAACTCTGGTCAACTGTACTAGTCAAACTAGGTCAAACTAGGTCATGTCCTAACCCAGTAAGTCTTACTAGGCCTAACCAAGACTATCCTAGCAAGCACACATCAATACAAGGCTATACAAGCCAACATACACCCAACTCTATATAGCATACAATTATTCAATACTCAAATAGGCAAGAATTCACATTGGATATACACTAGTTTATCTATTACTTTAAGCTATATATGTCTACACATATATACACATGCATATATTGGTATTCAACATTAGATCTATAATCATGGCATTTCAAATGGTTATATAAACTTATATATTACAACACAATATGCTAACATATATATAATATACATACATAGCTAAGTTAACTATATTCATAAATACTTATTTAAGAGGCTATGTGTGTGTATGTGAACATGACAAGGGGCAAGTGAGAGTTAAATGGGCATACATAGTGTATACATATCAAAGAGTGTCAAAGTGTAAGTGAACAATGTGTCAAGTGTGATAGTGTAAACATAGTGTAAGAGAGTACATGAGGTAATATAGGATTTGTGTTAACATAGAATATTACATCTCATTAACTTGTATATTGCATACATTACATCTATTATTATATTACATTCATGCTTGCATTCATTCATCATTCATTATTCTCTTGCACCACTATATGCACCATACGTTACATACTATGGAACCTACATATTCATTACAAGCCATACTTATACATGCTTACATTAGATAGGATACTTACACATCATACATCATTTATTTAACCATTTACTCATGCTAGTATTCTCTATTTAATTATATAATGTATATACATTAACATAAGTTAAAATCAAATAGAACATTATATTACACACAAGAGTGAACAAAATGCATATGCCGAATAGTAACTCCTACTAATAATCAATACTGTTCCATCTTAGCATAAATTAAAATCTAGGATTAAAGTATGTTATAGATCTATGTGTTAGGTTTCCAAAACTTCAAACGGATCGCGTTTTCGTTTCCGGAAACTCCCGAAATCGCGAAAACACCGAGAACGCGTTTGTCTTTCGTACAGCTGACACTCAAATAATTCTCCAGAAAGTTACAGAAAGAATTAGGCCTATTAATACATGTTTTTGGAAAGCTAACTTCAGTACGCTTCTTTTAAAAAAACGAAAGATTAAACTGAGCTTTGAGCTAGAAGTTATGACATTTCTAAGTTAGGGCTGAAATTAAAAACGTGGATAAAAATCATGACGGATTTAGATAGTTTGAGCCAAAAAAATACACAATATATATCCTAATTATTCACAACAATAATAGCAATAATAATATGAGGAACCACACTCACAAACTTGATTATATAATCATCATGAACCATTTATTACATATATAAATATAGATACACTCTCATTACAATATATATATATATAAATCTATATATGTAACATGAACACATCCACAACACAAAGGACACTCCTATGACCTCCAAATGGACACAAAATGGACACAAATGGAGATACAACCATGGGGGTCATTCCTATGGGTTCAAAATAGACCTATATGCATGAGAAAATGAAAAGGAGAAGGGATTTATACCTCCCGGTAGATCGAATCGAAGAAAAACCTTCCCGGAGCGACACCGACACATAGAGATTCCAAAAGGATACGAACGAGCTCCGAATCCTCCCAAACTTGAGTAGCTTCCTCCTTGGCTAGAATGGAGAAAGAAAGAAGAAGATTTGGTGGTGAAATGGAAGGATTTGGTGGAAAAATTGCTAGGGATTGCTCTCTAGGAATTTGGGGAAGAACAAGAGAGAGAAAAATAGATGGATAATGACAAATGGGAGGCTCAACCCTATCCTTATTGTGGCTGGCCATAAAGGTGGTTTTGTCCTATTAGGAAAAGTCCAAAAGCCCCTACTAACCTATTCTATGAGTATTAGGAAAGGGCTAATTGGTTGGGGCTAAATTAGTCATTCTAAAGTCTCTAATCACACTAACCTTATCCATAATAATTAGTCTAACCTCTAACTAAAATATTTCTATCATGTGGACTAAAATTAATATCATGTGGGCCATGCCTAACTAGTGTGTGGGTCCCACTAGAGTCAAACTACCCCCGGGTCCCCGTTTCAAGTCGGATTGAGTTGAAATTCGAACCCGACTCAAATAACCCCAAAACAATATCATAAATAATAAAATAATATCAAAATAATTCAAAGAGGTCAAATGCAAAAATATTCTTAGGCCAAAAATGATATTAAAATATCATAATCACATGGTTAGGCTCTAGGTCAAACAGTCTCTAGGGTTTCACTAGCAAAACGTCAAAACCACAAGTCATTGATTTAAATAATTTTAAAATAATTTAAAATCACCAAAAATCATATCATGAATTAAATATCATTATTAAAATAATTATAAACACAAAATTTCAAAATTACCCTCATTTGGGAAACTGGGTGCTACATATATATACCATTACATATAATAATAAGTATAGGTATATATATACACAGTAATATTACAACTATCCTATATGTATTATTATAAAAGTATATGAAACAGTACATAACAATTATATATGTACAACAGTACTTGAAAATAGGCCAAACCCCTTACCTTACTTTTACTCATGCTGACAACACCCTACCCCTTCATTGATCGAAGGGTCAAGTGACCCTTGGGTTTAAGCCAGCCAAGTCAGTCTTGGCTCTTCGAAAATCGAAAAGAGTCAAGGGCCGGTTAAAAATAAAACTAGAGAGAGAGAGAAAGAGACAATATTCGAGAGAGGTCTCCAGAGCTTCATGGGTGAAGCAAGAAACGAGAGAAAAAGAGAAGGGGTCGAGCGGGTGAGAGGTGGAGAACTCATCGAGGGGATCTGGGATGGAGACGCCACTCGGTGGCATCGAGGAAGAGTCGAGGCGGCGCTAGAAATCTCGACGTTGATTGGCTGTGACTCTGGGTCGAGGTCACCGGAAGATGAGATCAGCGACAGCACTGGGTCGCCAGGGCTCAGACGGTGGCAAAACTCCTCAGATCTGTCCGGAGATCAGTCGGACGATGGCGGTGCTGGACTGGTGAATAGATGTGGTCGGTCCACGGTGGTGGCTCGTGGCGGTCGAGTGTCGATGTAGAGGACGGCTGGGACAATGAGGTTGTGGTGATGGCTAAAGGTGGTGATGTTGGTGAGGGAGGTTGTACAGTGGAGACGGGGGTCGGTTAAGGCGGAGGTGGTGGAGAATGGCGAAGGTGGTAGTCGGGAACTGGGGAGTGGTGCTGGTCGAAGAAGACGGGGACGGAAGGTAATTAGGTCGGATGGATGACTGTGTGGAGGTACTGGTGTTGCGGCACGGAAGGTTGCCGGAGACGACTGGAGTACGGCGGAGCTGGGCTTGCTCGACAACACAGAGAAGAGAGAGAAACTGTAGAAAGAAAAAGTGACAGAGGAGAGAGAGTAGAGAGGGGTAATTTCTGTAATAAAATAATGGGCTATAAATAGTAAAGGTTTTGTGCTCTCCAATTCAATGGCATGATTGTAATATTATTTAGATCTAGGGATAAATGGTAGGCAGCCTCAACTAATCCTCTGACTAAACCTAACTGATTTTGGTATCTAGCTATTAGTCTCTAACTAATCAGGTGATTAATAACTAATTAATAGCTAACACTAACTAATTAATTAGTAATTACTTAGTACAACCAGCATACTTATGTGTCCTAAGTTTCTCACTTGAAAGACTGGCCCAATAGCTCACATTCGGGCACAACTCCAATAAAATCCAAAGTTATTATCAATCCATCATTCTATAATTAGTTCGACATTGCTGGGCTTCAAACCCAATCCACATAAAGTATTAACCATACTTAATAGTAATAATAACATAATTATTTGTATAATAAGTAATCTGAAACTATATTAATATAAATCCTGAAATGGTAAGTAATTAATTATTTAATAATAATTAGTAAAAATAAATCATAATTAAATAATAAATTAAATTTGAAATTAAATTGATTAATTAATTATTAATAATTAGAATAGTAACTAAGTTCATAATAAATTTGAAAATGATTTATAAATTCCTGAAACTTCCATATTGATTTCCAAAATATGAAATTTGAAATTAGGTGGTTACACTTAGTCCTATGCAAGATAAAGATTGAATCGATTAACGAGTATCGCAATGATAAGGCTAAGTGCATAAAATGGGCTAAGTTTCAAAGAAGAATATCGCGGTCATTAGACAACTTGTGCACAAGGTGTAGTTTTCTCGAATGGTTGCCTAGGCCAAGAAACCGATTCGACCCGGGAGGAACGAGTATAGCAAGTGCCAGTAGGACCAACGCGAGTGATTCGGGAACTTTCGAGTAGGGCTCGCTACCTGCCGCAAAAGAGTCGCCATCTAACCCAGCTATAGTTCATGATGGCTTGGCATTGCCAGTGACCTTCACACCCCTTTTACTGTTTGAACTAATACTCATGACACGAGATGAATTTGGATAGTTTTTCAATGTATAAAATTTTCATTTGCTTGCCTCTTAACATGTTAACATGCAAATTGATCAGGATGGTTAGAAAGATCACCAAGTAGCTAATATGTTTTATAAAACTGCTTGAACAAATGAGAGCCTGGGTTTTAAATTAGCCAGTCGCCAGTACATGTGATCGTACTGACCCTCGCTCTCTGCAGGTGCTTCGAATCAGGAGGAACGTGCCAACTAACCAAGGCGATGTTTCGTATTTTGAAGCTTCGACCGCGCGTCAAAGGCTCTCGTTGAACAACTTTTTAAGACTCTCTACAACAAGTCCAACAATATGTCTTGACTTCCCTCCATCCCAGGTGGCTGGAATACTTTTGTTATAAATTGAGGGATGTATGTATGGAACGATTATCTCATCGACGCTCCTTTTGTAATCGAGTCATGTTGTAAGCCCGCGCAGCATAATTGTAATAGAGTTTTGTAAAAAGGTGTCTATTATCAATAAAATACAAAAAAAATATGTCTCAATGTGTTGTTTTGTAAACCCCCTAATTTTTTTAATTTTTTAATACATATTTTAAATAGTTGTTTAGTATTTTTTCTTAATTATTAAATACCTTCAAAGTAAGTATATGATTTTTGTATCAAAACTAGTAAGTAAATGTTATTTTACATATACGGTAAATATATTTATATTTTTACAAGTTTTACTAAAAATAAATATTAGCTAATTAGAATTTATTATTTTGTTTTTAGAATTACTATTAGAAATTTTTTAATAAATAAATTTCCAATAACTTATGTTCCTGTATATTTACAAAGGTGTAATTATACCAAAAATATTTCTAGTAGTTTATAAACTTATTTTTCTATTTCTAGGAATTTTTGGACATTTTATTAGATTTTTATTATTTTAATTACTGATACAAACAGCGGAAAAAAAATTCAAATCAACCACTCGCGATATTTTGGAAAATCTCGCGATTAAACCAACATTGGAAAACCCGATCAAAGAAACCCATGTGTTCTTTGAACTGTTCTATCTTGAATCCTTCTTGGATTCTTTGATGCTCGACCCAATCAACTTCTACCAGGATTGGATCAAATCTTTTGAAGTAGGAATGATTATTCGATTTAAATCAAGATTTAAATCCTGGTATAAATTCAAATGCGCTCTACAACTTCCGCAAACACCCAAATTTTGTTCTAAAGTTTTCTGGCTAGGGAATCATTCCTTAATGGGATCCCTGACCATGGTTGACCTTTCCCCACCACCCACACCACCTGTGCGTCCATCAGATCATCATGGAGTCGTCGGTCGTCGTGGAGGTAGCCGTATCAACAACAGCAGTAAAACTGCAAACACCTCTGTTTCGGGTATGATTTGTCTACCCTCGCTTCTCCATTTTTTGATTGGATTAATTCATTAAATAGCCAACACAACCAAAATTAGATCCCAGTAATTAGGTTTTGGCCTAGTCGAAAACCTGACCAGTACATTGATCCAAAATCGACGAACACTGTTTCGCAACAGCAAACAGAGTAGTCCAAACCTCGACTTGGAAGGCCAATTTCGGTCGATCCATTGAGAAACCTAGAAATCCACCTGAACAACTTTATAGAAAACCTATAAAGGAGTAAGACCCCACTATTAGTTTTATTTTTAGTCTATTATGTTCTTGCCAAAATAGTTTCAATAATCAAGAAAAATCAGTTTCCAAAATCTAAAATTTTGTAAAAAATCCCGATACGACGTGCGTCCCAACAAACCGGGTGACATGGTCGCAATACATAAGCATTGAAAGACGCGTATGGATGTTTTCGACGTGTGGGATTCGACGGAACTCGATTTCGTTGTGTGTACGCGATGAATCGATGCGTATCGGTCGAGATATCCCGTATCGGGCCATTTGCAAACTAGTCCATAACTTCGTCACGTTCGTCATCTTGAGATGAAACTTATGCCATCGGGACTGTGTCATTTTTTTGGTCATGTGATCCAAGTTTGGTCTGATTGTGAGAAGGTCGACTGGAACGCTATTTTGGCGGGCCCGCGACCCGATCCAACGGACGAATTTGTGTACGGGCCACCGGAATCCAACTTTGGACATACAGTTGTGTTTGTATCATCAAACCAAACTCATAAACATATAGTTTGATGACTTTAGAGACTGTAGGTACTGACACACTTTTTGGTGCAAAGTAGATCCAACGGCGGACATCGTTTTGACCCAAAATTATGATTTTATCCCTATGTCCAGAATTAGACTTTTGGGTAGGCATTTCTAGACATTTATTTTATACAAAAAATGTTCGTGATGTTTATTTTAGCATCCTTGGACGTTTGCGGGACTTAACTTCTCATTGCTATTGATTCTGACGATTTGAGTGACGGAACTTGCTATACTCTGCACACCACCTCCAGGCAAGATACCTTGCCATCTACTGTCTATTTACTTTAGCTCATATATTGTATGAATTTATTTATTATTATTTCCTGCAAGATAAATTGTGTTACTTAGTCATGTTGAGATACAATTCTACTGCTTAGTTTATTACCTGTTATTTAATATTTCTATGCCTATTAAACCTAGATTTATGAGATCACGCTTATTGTGTTGCATTCATTGGACTTGACACATGTATGCCATGAGTCACGAGTCGCATATAGATCTCGGACTTGTGTATTGACTGGCCAGCGGTACATATAGGACGAGCGTTAGGCTATAACGACTAATAGGATTGCATGATAGAAGACTAGTAGTTATTAGAGTTAGAACATTTGGTAGGGAGAATACAACTGGGTGTTGACCTTCTCCCTATCTGTTGTAGACTCGCTCTCTACTGAGGAACGATAGGTAGACTATATGCTATAGACTCGCTACTGAGATACTATTTATCTTGACTTGACTTGGAGGTTATGCGACCATGCACTATTCTCGATTGTGTTACACCTAGAGTGGTTAGGTGACCTTATCCGTTAGGTATAGGTACTCTTGGATTGTGTACTTATACCTGATCGTGGCTTGGAACAATAACTTGTCGCGGACTAGTTTACCACACCTTGTCCTTGTTTGGTTATAGGTGTGGTTTATTGCTTCGATGAGAAGGTACTAAACCTTGTTGTAGTCCGAATACTATATTGGATTTATGGCATGGAAAGATACTTCATCAAAGATTAGGGTGCCATCTCCTGTCCTTGTTTGGTTGGGGGATGGTACTTAATTCAAGGGTGGAGTATTGGACCATGTTATGATCTAATTTGACTTTTTATTGAGCAGTTTATATTCAGTTTTATGGTATGTTCTTCATGTACCTTATTACGTCTCTCTGATGACATGGTGATTTCTCTAGGTGTGTGTTTTGTGACTTTTTGTAGGTATTCTAGCCAAGGCTATGATCTTCTCTATTTCTTCGAGGATAATTGCTCTTTGATCGACTTTTGCTACACTTGAAAAATTCTTTCCTTGTTATGTACTACTTCTCATTTAGAATAGTTGGTAATAGATTTGTCTCTGCCCAACGTCTTGTACAAAATGATAATTCAAAGTTGATTTTGTAATATCATTATTTATTTATTTTGTGGATGAGATTAGTTGTCATGGTTATACTGTATTTTACAGCTTACGTACATTTATTATACGGCTGACATGTCTACGTACCTAGTCCTACGTATTTTGGGACTGAGCGTCAATATTTTTGTGGTGGTCCATACAGGTCGAGTTAGCCATTTCGGTTACATTACTGTACCGAACGGGCCTGCATATAGAATTGGAGTCTAGGATCTCATCTACATACTTGACCTCCTTCCTCGATTCTATTTTCAAACTCTTGCTTGACTGCATTGATTTGCATCTTGCTTGATCCCTTCTATCGTAATTCTTATCCTTCCTTTCGTGCTTGATAGAGGTTAGGAAGGTGACTCATACTAGGTAGACATGTTCCATTGTTCCATCACACTACTAAGTTTAACTCTGATAAGTTGGGTAGAATGCCTCACGATCTAGTATTCCCTTCGTCCTTGTGACCCATTATAGAGGATACCAAGTGGCTTACGTAGACTATAGAGTTCAGAGGTCCCTAATCCATTTGGTCGACTAAGCCTTAAACAAGAAAATAGAGGACGATACATGACTTAGATTCTTAAGAAACTTAAACTATTTTTACTTTCTTTCATCATAATCTCATGTACCTATATTTTGGACTGTCTGACTAAATGCTTATATTATAGCCTAGTTTTTCAAGCTTATTTTTTTATCCAGCTTGTTCAGGACATATGTTTATTGGGAGCTCCCACTAACATATTGTCTAATCAGAACCGGTGCATTATGGTCTGATCAACCTAGTGCACTTGGTTCGCCTTTCTTATGATTATTCTATGTGGACTAAGATATAACAAATATACTTGCCCTCTAGGATCTCATCCACATATGTCTTGACAACTCTCTTTTGAACTATTCAATCACCTTTGAAACTCGCATTTGTACTTGATCATATCTTCTTGAACTCTTTATTATTTTCGTCTTTCACCTATTTTAAAAAGGCAAACGCTCGTACTTGATAGATAGATACAGAATGTCCCCCTTAGTTTTCTATACCACATCTGGCCATGATAGCTATATATATACACGTATAGTTAGCCAACAACTGTAATCTCTCCTCCCGGATTTTTTATTTTGTTTAAATCTATTTTTTCATCGAAACTTTGTGATAGTATTTTACATTTATTTCTGTTATCAAACCTACTTTTAAATTACAATTTGATAAAAATATTTATCCTTGGATTTGTTATGAATTTCAAAAGATGGATGACCTTCAAAATATTGATTTCAAAAATGTTTTGGAAAAAGAAAAAAATATAGATAATTTTTAATACTGGAAATTGCTGAGAAACCCAATTTCGGGGTGGGCTTTTATGAAATGCCCACCCGCTGGATAAGTTTTATGAAATACCCAGAATTAAGTATTTTTACGTTAAATATTCCAAGATTCCCTTTTAGATGCCACCCGCTAGAAACTGCTATTTTTATAATACCGAAACTACCCCTCCGCGCGAATTGGTCATCTATATGTATTTGAATTCAAAAAACTCAGATCTGGATTGCGATTTTCGTCTTCTTCTTCTTCACGGGAAATCTGAATTCCATTGCTCTCATATTCAGCAGAGATCGCAAAAATCGTTCGTAGTTTGGTGTATTTTTCTTCAGTCGAACTCAGATCATCGCTCGTCATCATCATCACCATCATCATCATCTTCATCGTGGAGACATTTGAACTCAGATCTTCAATTGTGGAGAGAAGATCTTTCTTCTTCTTTTCCATAAGAATTATCATCGCTTTGAAAGAAGAACGAAACTCTTTATTCCTGAAAAAACTAAATTACACGTTTTAACACTGGAAATGACCATTCTCCGTCTTAATTAGGACGGAGAATGGCATTCTCCGTCTTAATTAGGACGGAGAATGCCATTCTCCGTCCTAATTAACACGGAGAATGACATTCTCCATTTCCGTCTTAATTAGGACCGAGAATGTCATTCTCCGTCTTAATTAGGACGGAGAATGGCATTCTCCGTTTTATTTAAGACGGAGAATGGCATTCTCCGTCCTAATTAACACGGAGAATGGCATTCTCCGTGTTTCTAACACGGAGAATGGTCATTCTCCTGCGTTTTAACACTAGAATGACCATTCTTCGTGATAAATTACACGGAGAATGGCATTCTCCGTCCTAATTAAGACGGAGAATGGTCATTCTCCGTTTAATTTAGCACGGAGAATGATCATTCTCCGTTTAATTTAGCACGGAGAATGGCCATTCTCCGTCTTAATTAGGACGGAGAATGCCATTCTCCGTTTTATTTAACACGGAGAATGACATTCTCCGTTTCATTTAACACGGAGAATGGCATTCTCCGTGTTTCTAACACGGAGAATGGTCATTCTCCTGCGTTTTAACACTGGAATGACCATTCTTCGTGTAAATTAAGACGGAGAATGTCATTCTCCGTCCTAATTAAGACGGAGAATGGTCATTCTCCGTGTAAATTAAGACGGAGAATGCCATTCTCCTGTATTTTATAGTTAGCTGAAACTTTGGAGGGCCATAACTTTTGACTGGGAGGTCGAAACGAGGTCCCGTTTGTCGCAAAATGAGCGTATCGTCGAGGAGACTGAAAGTAACGGCTTCATCGTTAGACGGCCTTTCGAAATTTTAGATTCGCAAAAAAATGATGTTTGGACCTCCGTTTTAGCACTTTTGTCGTTCGTCCCGGTCTTTCCGAAATTTTTCGACGAGTTTTTGAAGATTTTTGAGGAGAAAACCTAGATTCGAAAGTGAGCAGCGTATGGAAGAAGATGGAGTATTGAAACGTTTTTTTAAGAGCATTTTTGTGGGTGTTTCCAATAAATTAAAAGGAAGGACAAAAGGGTCATTTGGAACCCGCTTTGGATAAGTTTCTTTAATTCTGGGCACGCGATGAAAGTTTTTTTAGCGGTGGGTTTTACATAAAACTTTTTAGTTTTTGGGCATTTCATAAATCTTTATAAATTATTATGTTGACCATTTATCAAAATTCTATGATTAATTGATAATGTTGAATATTCTTTAAAAATTATTATTGTGATCGTATAAATGACGAGATTTATTTGTTTTAAAATAATTTTATTAATTTAAAATTAACTATTATTATCTACTAGTTGTTTTGATTAGATTAATTTGTTTTAAAATTATTCGATAACATGGTGTACCAGTTTAAACTGTTATTTGTAATCCCTATAAGGTTTTGATTAGATTAAATTTATATTTAAATTCTATTTAACTTAATTGATGGAAAGATTATCTATTATAAATCCTAATTCTTATCTATTTAGGAACCTTCCATATATTTAAGAAGGCTTCCCTTGTTTCCTTCCATATTCTTACTCCCACAGCCGTCCAAACCAAGCAACCATCAATTCTCCTACTCCTGCCAAGCGCCAATCCCCTACACCTTCCCGACAACACCGACCATCCCGGCCACAAGCAAATACACAAATAATGGTGCCGATGTTTCTGTGTCCACAACCACCATTATCGTGTCCCGTCGTCGGTCCGACCCCGGGCATCCGTGTCCGTATCTGAATCCGTCCATCCAGTTCTTTACATCAGAAAACATCCTTGTGTCCAGTCAGGACACGAATACAAAAACCAAAGGAATTATGTGTCCAACCTCCGGACACGATACAGATACAAAGAAAATCAAAAACGAAACTCTAACCTACCGGACTTCATGTCCTCCGGCCGACCTAGCCGGAGCCGATCTCCTAGCTCCCGAGCCGATGCCGCGTCGAGGGACCTTTCCACTGGCCGTGTGTTAGAACAGCCGTCCACCACTTTTCTCTCTCCTCTGCGGAGCGCCGCTCGACCCGACCGCTCACTCCAGCATCCCCTCGTCCACTATGCTCTGCCGCACGACAGAGGTTATTCTACGATCTGGCGCCGCCTGCGCGGCACACAACCGGACCGCCGCCACGGGACTCCGCAAGCGCGCCGAGCAGTGCTTGAGCCTCTGCCCTTTCGACCGTCGCGTGCAGCTAACCCGAGCTCCTCCGTGCAGTGTCCGCACCGCCGCCCCTGGTGTGTCTCCTCCCCTTCCTTATTCTCTCGACCCCCTCTAGCACACTCCTCTCTCTCTCTTTCTCAGTCCCTCAATTTCTCGTTCTATTGAGTCTTCCCCTTTCCTTATCACGTTTTCTTCCACATGGAATCAGAATAGGAAAGACAACATTGATGAGGAAAAGGGTTTTATACTTATACAAGTAAATATAAAATACAGTAGATAGAGTATTATTAACATTAATTATTATTATTATTATTATTATTATTATTATTATTATTATTATCAGTATTTGTTGCTATTAATTGTTTCGTCCATACTTAAGAACAAGCCTTAACTTAGTGCTTCTTTCATGTATCAAAAAATTCTTTTGCACCACTTGAAGACACAGTGGTTACAAGACTCCATATGCTTATTAGTTCAACACCTTTTGGGCTCACTCCATTGATGCATATAATTATTAGTATTTATTACTATAAATTGTTCTACTATTATTATCATTATTATTGATTATTATTATTAGAGTTGGCAGCAAAAGTTTTATTATATTAATAAATAGGATCCTTGTTTTTTATTAACATGAAATAATTTCTAAATATTATATAAATTGACCAAAATATATATTTGGGCTTGGCCCTACCTATAATTTTGAAACCGATTAGAAGCCCTAAAATATTATTATGTTATTTTACGTTATTTTAAAACATGGACTTTTGATCCTAAATTATATTTTTGACAAAAGCTTAGTTTTTGCCTTAAATGAGTTTTAGAAATTTTTAGGTATTTTTCCTAAAAATATTTGACCAATAAAATATAAGTTTTTCAAATACTATAAATATATTCCTAAAAAATATATAATAATTATTTATGAAATTTCTTTGAATATCGACATTGATCATGGCTAATCTATTTATATTTCTTTTGCCAACTTTGGGATTTCCTTTACATCGACCCTAGTCAATTAGACTAATCTGGACTCAACGGGACTATCGGTTTCACCAGCTAAGGACCCCAGGCGAGTACAGTTTATTGTTTGTTTCCGATATTGAGGATTACTATAATTCACTGTTGGTCATTCGTTATGTGGTTTTTGTCATATTTTATATCCTGTCATATTTTGTGGAGTAGGGATGAGAAGTAATAAAGATGTGTGATCTGACCGTAGACATTGTTTATTTTCTGCAAGTAGACCTCGTAGACATTGTTTGTTTTCTGCAAGTAGACCTCGTAGCCGTTGTTTACTTTCTGCAAGTAGACCTTGTAGACATTGTTTATTTTCATACAAGTAGACCTCGTAGACCTCGCGGTGGTAGTGTCCCAGACCGATCACATATCAAAGGTACTTCAAACAGTTGGAAAGGTATTTTTAATTTATTTATTCATCGTAGAATTTTTGTCATTTCTCACATATTTTCTGCTTATTTTTAAAACATATATTTGATGTCTAACCTTTGCTTTATATTCATTTTCATATATTAGAACTGCATTCAGTGAATTGTACGCGTTCCATCCTGACTGGATAAACCAACATTTTTCAGGTTAGCCGTGACTACTCTTAGAATTGGGGAGACACGGGTGTACTTGCAGGCAAAACCTAGAGACTAGTTAGATAGTTGAGTATTTATCCAGTTGTTCTTTATAAAGTGTGAGATATTGTACCTTGTATCAAATGTCAATCCTTGAATATTTGTAATTTAATTTAGTTATTGTGAATAAGCATTATTTATGATTTTGAGTACTGTGGCTTGACAGCGTTCTACCGTCGACAATGCGGCGTAGGCTGGCTTAGACACGCTCTCGCATCCTGAATGAAAAAAATAGGTGCGGGTCGTGACAACAACGAAGCCATGAGACTATATACTATGCATTAGGATTTGCTTCGAGTCGATCTTTAAAATATTTTAACAAATTTCTTGTTGCGTGGTCATAACCTGATCGATATGAGTTGATCCGCCCGTCCCTATGTACTAGCTAGAATAACTTGGAATGAGTCTATTAAAAAATCTATAGTACATCTGCAACGACATAGTGTATTTGCCATGACCCTGATAGGCATTCATCATGGGAGTAGGGATACGACAGACATTTTCCTAGTTACGCCATTGAGACACAATTTAATTTTTGAGCCACACCCTAGCTAGTTTAGTTGTCTTGCATAGTGTAACTACCTTGGCTTCACCTAAGAATATTAGGATTCACTAGTTAGCAACATCATTGCATAAGCCCTGCATTCAAAACCTTTCGTAGTAGTTAACCGTAGCATAGATAAACTTGTTAGAATAACAACTAAATGACTTAGTCATCAGAGGATTTCTATGATGTGTCTTAGAGTTTAATACCATCTTTGTAAATCTTGTATATGCCATAAGAAGAGTTACCCACGCCACCCCTTGGTTCATGTGTTATTATTGTACCGCTCGCAAAATTTGGGAGTACAAGAATGACATATACAACTATTTCTTCCAATATCTCAAAATCACGCTATGAGCTTCGTACTTGACTTTTCTTTTGTATTCCACATTGTTTCTATTTTATCATGTGTTTATTCCAACAGTCAGGGTATGATATCACGACTTGAATTTTCTAACTTCATTAAACATAGAATCATGTCTTAGTTTAAATTTTGAGAGAGGAACTTCTATAGGTTGTAAGTCCCTCTAAAATTTAGAATTACTAGGATTACCGATTGATTAGGATAAGTTGGTTCCCAGTAGGATAATAAATCAGTGCCCCATGGACCCCCACTTTTTATTTAGATCATTTGGTGTCCTCTACCGTGACATTGATATTCGGAGCACAATAGTATCTGTTATCTTCCAACAAATTTTATATACAAGACGAGCCCACCTTCATCTAGGCATATCATGTCCCACTCAAACATGTCCCCTTGTATTCTATTTTTTCGATACGACTTTCAGGTCAAAAAGGCCAACTATAACCCTTACCGTAAAATCGATGTACTTTCCGACTTCAATTGGAGACCCAATCTCGACCCAAACTTTTCGACCCAATATATGGTTGTGATCTACTTGAAGCCCACTACGCATCTGCCACTAGCGTACCACTCAGTTGAGACCCCATGTGCTACTTATATACAAAAGTCACGAAAGGCACATCTTTAGACTTACGGTACCTATTTAACCAACCCGACTCGAAACTAGCCCAACCACTTGAGTTAGAGCCTGTTCTAGGTTACCCAAACTTAGTAGGAATGGTTTAGATTAATTTTATGGGGTTTTTTTTTAGCTAATATAGATTAAAACTCAAGATTCAGTCAAGCAAGGATTGACGTCCAATTAGGAAACCCATTAAAACCCATCCATACATATCGCCATATTTGGTCTATAAAACCTAACCTTATGGAATGAGTCCATATACCTATTATGTAGCCCCGTCTCTTGGTCCACGAATCCCCCTTCAATAAAATTTTTGGTTGTATCTCTTGTATCTGATATAGGGCAATGAATGGAATGTCTCTGTACCAACTTATTTTCGGTTATGCTCAACCAAGACCTCTCCTACTGCCTGGATGAAACATGGCCAATATATGAGCAATGTTAAACATGTAATACCTAGGCTTCCTTAGAGCCCATGACTATGGCCAGAAGTGCGTCATATTCTCGTACATCTCCTTAAAATTCGACATTTTTAGAAGTCCTATAAATGCATCTTTCGCGATTAACCAATTTCTATAAGTTGGGTAGAGCTTGAACAAAATGGCTAAGCCGAGGATAGGAGAGAGTTCCAGAAGGCCTCTTGGCCATGCCTACAGAGGGGTCTCCATTTATGGCATTGACGAATGGTCTCCCAAATTAGTTGGTCTGCGTTGTATTAGTGGCCCTCGTATCTCACCTTGTTCCAATTTTTCTAGATAACCAACGTGGCGGCCGCTGCGACGATCTGATGGCCATGGGACGCTGAAGCCCAGGAGGCCATGGAGTGGTGAAAGCTGTCGCCTCCGTAAGGCAAACTGCAACGCTGGAAAATAGCTCTCCCGACCTTGACCGGTAGGTCCCCCTGACTGAGGATGTGATTGGCTATTTTCGATTAACGATCGGAGCAGCATGTGCACGTAGAGGCCAGGCTATACCCGATAGTGTTAAAATTATCGTCAGTTGGGAGGATATTGTGTAGGGCTCTCCAGATTAGAAAAAACCACTTCTTGGGGATGCATGTCTGCCAGAATGAGGCAATGGTAGGGGATGGGGCTGCGTTACCCAGGATAACGCTTCTGGAAGACTTAACCGAGAATGAGCCGGTACTATCGGGTGACCACACGAGCTTATCTGCGTCCGGTCCGATCCTCAAACCGCTACGACGAATATAATCGGTCGCTTTGGGCCCAGCCCCAGACCTGACTTTGGTCCAATTCCAGGTGCTATTAGGAGGGTCCCATAGGTCCTTGATAGTGCTGTTCCTAGGAGCCGCTGAAGTGTTGGGGTACAAGAAGTCGCCTACCCGGCGCTCCAGGAATGGCGATGCCTCCCCGATGCCCACCTTAGTCGAGTCGCTGGTTCGACGAATGACCGTCCGAGAAGGATGCGACGCCAGGCCGTGGATGATCTGTTGTTAGCGATGGCCGTGGACGGCTGGATATGCTTGAAGTATCTGGCCTTCATGAACCTGGACCATAAGTTCTTGCTCGTGTGAAGCGTCCACCATAATTTCATCGAGAAAGCATTAACAATGTGGGAAAGTTTGGTAAAACCCAGACCCCCACCTCTGTGGGTCGAGCCATGGTGTCCCAGCTGGCCTAATGATGCGTTTCGTGGCTGCCGTTGTGACCCCAGAGAAAATTGCTGAAGATGCTCTCGATGTAGGATAGGACTTTCTTGGGGGGGAGCACGCTGCTAGGGTGTAGATAGGGATGGAAGTAAGAACATACTTGATGAGAATAATCTTGTCTCCTGGGGATAGAGTGGCATTATGCCAGCCCTCGAGCTTCTTCCTAATACGATTGGTCAGGCTTTCGAAGGTCCCAACGTTGGACTTCCCGTACAGGAGGGGGCACCCGAAGTAGAGAAATGAAGGGTGCATGATGGGGATTGATGTAGTAGTTGATATGCTAGCCGCTTGCTCTCTCTTGATATTATGGTGGGTGTAGATAACACTTTTATCCGGGTTGATCTTCTGTCCTGAGCACCTTTCATATATCTAAAGCATGTTGTGGACGACTTCCACCCAACCTGCGTCTCCATGTGAGAATATAGGGATATCGTCAGCGAAGGCCAGGTGGGTGATGATCGGGCATCCGCTAACCGTATGGTAGTGCTGGAAGTTGGAGGAGCTCGCCATATTAGGTTTCTGCTCCGCACATCTGCCGTGATGATAAAGATGGTGGATGAAAGTGGATCCCCTTGCCTGACCCCGTGGGAGGATTTGAAGAACACGTCCACTTGGCCTTTAATAACCGTGGAGAACCACGAGTTGCTGATCGATCTTCACACAACGTTGGTCCAGGTTTTGGAGAAGCCGAAGGCTCTGAAGACCCAGATCATAAATTGCCAATCCAGTCTTTCGTAGGCTTTCTCCATGTCTAATTTGATGGCAATGTTGCCCCCTCTTGCTGGAAACTTCATGCAAGTGACTAATTCTAGAGCTAGCATGATGTTATCTTGGATATTTCTTTCCCTAACAAAGCCATTCTGCTCCTCCGAGATGATCTTAGGAAGAAGTCCTGCCATACGGGAGGCGATGATCTTGGAATTGATCTTGTTGGTAAAGGTACAGAGACTGATTGGGCAGAAGTTGCGGAATGTCTCTGGGTTGTCTTTCTTAGGGATGAGGATGAGGTTGGTGCTCGAGATGGCTCTGGGATAGGAAGCTTCCTGTAGGAAGGCGGAGGCCGCATTGTGGATGTCAACCTTGATGATATCCCAACAAGTACAGAAAAAGACCCCCAAAAATCCGTCTGGACCTGAGGCACTATGTTTGTCGAAGGCCTAGACTGTTTCTTTCACTTCTTCCTCCGATCGGGGTTGTTCAAGCCGTAAATTGTCAGTATCGCTGATAAGGTGGGGAACCCTGTCCAGGAAGGTGTTGTCTTTTAGAACCGTCTCCTTGAAAAAAAGTCTGGAGTAGAACTTTGCGGCCTCCTCATGTATACTCTTTTGGTCGGTGATGCTAGTTCCGTCTTCTGCAATAATCTGGTGGAGATTGAGTTTTTGTCTATGCCCGTTAACACAAGCGTAGAAGAAGCTCGAGTAGTTGTTCTCCTCGCTGTCCCAATTGATCCTCGCTTTCTGCTTTCAAAAATCGGTCTCAATCTTCAGCCTGAATTTGAGGATGGCTTTGGTGAGGTTCAGCGCCTTTCTGGTATCAGGCGAACAGTCGGTCATGTATCTAGTTTCAGCACGAGTCACATCGTCCTCCACCTCGTGAATAGATTGGAAGATATCGCCATAAGCTTGCTTACTCCATGTAGTCAGAGCTTTCCTCGTTGCCTGGAGTTTTTTGGTCACGTAATAAAGGGGATCAATATTGTCCGTATTGTTCCACGCTTCCGTGACAACCCCTAAGAATTGGGGGTGCTCGCTCCAGAAGTCCAGGAATCGGAAGCTCTTTCTGGAATGGTTGGACGTGCTAATGATACCAAACAGCAGGGGGGCGTGGTCAGATTATGTGGCGTTAAGGTAAGAAAGCTTGGAGGTTGTCCCCGAATCAAGCCAATAGGCATTCGCTAACACCCTGTCGAGGCGGGAGAATTGCCGACGGTCACCTTCCTGTATGTTGCACCAGGTGAATGCATTATCGGTGAATGGGAGGGAGGTGAGCTGGGAGTTGAAGATGAAGTTGTTGAAGTCTTGTATGGCGAAGAGAGGGGGAGGGCATCCTCTAATCTTCTCTTCTCTACAAGTGATGGCGTTGAAGTCTCTGATGCAAAGCCATGGGAGGTTGCTGTTGTGGTGGTTGGTGGCCAAGAGGTCATTCTAGAGGTGTCGGCGTTCCGCAATGTCATAACTGCCATGAACCGCAGAGCGATTGGGGATCAATGGGTGTTCCACACAACAAGACAGGGCCTGACTGGAGTCTTTGATGACGACAATTTTGATGGCTTTGGAACAGAGAATCCAAATGTCGTGTCTGCCTGCAATGGCCGAATGAAAGCCTAACTGCAGTTGGATGGATTTGAGCCTCTTGTGAGAGATTTTGGGTTCGATGATGATCAAGATCTCGATCTTGTGAGTTTTCTTAAGGCTGGTGATTCTCTTCATCGTAGGTTTGCTCGCCAGATCGTGGACATTCCAGGAGAGAATATTTAGCATTAATAGAGCTTTGGGGGGGGTTGGACCACTTTGCAGCGGACCTAGTATGCATAGACGGGGATTTAGCGTTCCCTTTCTTTTCCAGTTTCCTGTTGGCGATGGGTGGTCTCCCCGTCTTCTTATGGAATGTGTCGAGGGAAGAGACCTCGGGGTGTTTTGGGGGTGCTACCATTTCTCCTGCTGAATCGAGGTCGGGATGCTCCGGCAGGATGAGGAGGGGGTCGTCGGAGATGCCGATCTGGTCCCCTTCAGTTTGGAGAGGTAATCCAGCGACGATGACCTGAAGACCTCTAAGGGCCTGTTCTGGCCCTAGGATGGCCAGAGTATCTACTGTGGAGTTGTCGAGCGGAGAGTGCAGGTCGGCGGCTATCGGAGGTGCTAGAAAGGACTCTTCTGCGTTCTCAGGGAGAGGGACGCTAAGGCCTCCGGGTCCGTTCTGGGGGCTTGGTCAAAATCAGCATGACAGATTGAATCCTGGGGGGAGCCGATTACTTCTGACACGAGGGCGTTGAATTGATTGGACATGGAAAGGTTAGGTGGGTGGTTGGGGACCACTATTTTTTCTGCGGCGATGCTTCTGCTGGATTTTCCCTCGCTGGAGTTGAATCTGGTGTGGAAGTTCGGAAGAGGAAGCAGGGGTGATTGGGCACCTGTTTGATGCTGGTTCCCTTTGGGATCGGGTTCTGACCTCCCTGGTTTCTTCCTAAGCTCCGGATGGAGACGGGGGTAGTGCTTCGATAGGTGACCGCATAAATGGCAGTGAGTGCAGAAGATTATGTGGTTGTCGTAGACGACTTGCTAAGTGTGAGTTTGGTTTCCAAGTTCAATGAGGATATGGTTGGGGGGTGGTCTGAGGTGAGGTCGAGTTCTACGCATATCTTCGCGTAGTGAGCTTTAGTCAGGTTGCCGGTTTCGGCTGCGGTTGCCACGTAAGTCCCGAAGGAGTTGGCTATACGCTTAAGAGCCGTCATGACGAAGCAAATGAGAAGGAGATTGGGTAGGGTTACCCAGGCGGCAACCGTCGCTGAGCCTTCCATGGTGTTAAAGTACGGAGACCACTTGATAATCATCATCTCGTGGGATTCAACCCTCCCAGTATCTTTGGACCAGATTGTCCTATGGTCTAGGTCGGAGGATAGGTGTAATAGAATATACCTCGGGTTGAGGGGGACTACCCTGTACTCCGCTGATAGCCGCCAACTGGCTATAACCTCTGCCACCCTGGCTAGCTTGGGATAGCCGACTGAGAATTTGAGGACGAAGGATAGGGGAATGAGGATGCCAGGGAGGAGAGTTCCTGGTTGGTGGACAGCACTGTCAGCATGGGGGATGCCTGCTGGTACTCAACATCGGAAATAGGGACGTCCGGGAACAGGAGTCCCGACTTGGAAGCCCTGTCAGGACGAAGGATGTCGGCAAAGGAAGTGGTCGGGCGATGAGAAGAGCCAGGGGCAGGGAGGACCAGAAGGGGGTGGCACCAGATGACAAAGAGCCCGGGAGAGGGAGGCTTCCATCCATAGTGGGGGGGCTGGCCAGAGGGATCCCAGGATACGCACCCACGAGACCTCGGGGGGGGGGGGGTAGGAGGAGGATGGATAGCGCCAATAAGGGGAGTAGTGCCTAGTAGGCCTGCCGCGTCAGAAAGCAATATCACGTCTACCGGCGACGGTTGTGGGTTTGAAGAGGATGAGAGGGGGTAGTCCATACCCGGGGTAGGCGGAGGGAGGGATAGGGTGGGGGGGTAGCGCCCAACGGGACCACAACAGAAGGCACAAACGGAGGAGGAGAGGGATGGGGAGAGGGGGTGGCGTCCAACGGGCCCACCGCAGGAGGCACATGAGGAAAAAAGGGATGGGGAGGTTGGGTTGCACCCACCCCCGGCACAACTGAAGGGTGGGGGAGGAGGCAAGCACCCAACGGGGCCACAAAATGATGTGCCACAGTTAGATGCGCAAGAGGAGGAATAAAAAGGAGGGTGAATCCACCAAAGATGGCACAGAAGGAAGACAGGGCAGAAGGGAGTAGGAGGCGCGCATTGGGTCTACGGATCTAGCAGCGTCCAAAGGGGCCGCCAAAGGAAGGGCCGTACCAAGAGGAGCGCCCCGATCAGACGAAGGCCCGCAGCAAAGGACCGCGCCGGAGAACCCGTCCCCCAGGAGCGCACGGGGCCCGAGGCGCCAGAGGAAACGCCAAAATAGTCGGGAGACACAACATGCGCCCCAAGAGATGATGCAGGGTCAGCCCAAACTGTGCCCTAACCTTGATTACCGGGTGTGCAGGTGGGGCCTACAGCTCTAGCGCCCAAACCCAAATGAACTGCACCAGGCGATCCTCCCGAGGGACCCACCGCATACTGAGATACGCCAAGGGCAGACAGAGGCCAGAGTCCAGGGGGCCCACAACAGAATACCGTGCACATAGCGCCCAACAGGGCTACCGAGGGGGCTGACGCTCCAAAAGGAGCGCCTAGAGCAGACGGAGGCACGTGTCCAGCTGGACCACTATAGCTGGTCGCTCCAGGGCTTATACCTCCCAAGGAGGGTACGGAAGCCGAGGATCTGGAGGAATTCAAAAAATTAAGCGAAGTAAAGGAGCGGGAGGGCGGTGGGGGGCTGAAGGACGGAGGTGGACCCGAGGGAAAGGTGAAGGCGGGGCAGCGTCGGGGATGGGGCATCGGGAAGGCGGTGGCGGACTCGGGGAGGCGGCTCTGGTGGATAGACACCAGAAGAGAGGAGGGGGAAGGGGTGGGAGGAGGGAGAAGGTGAGGATGAGGGTGGCTGCGGAAGAAAGGGGGGAGGTGCGGTAGTGAACGATGAGGGAGGCGGAAGAGGGAGGAGGGGACGAGGGCCCGACACGGAGAAGGAAAAACTGGGGAAGGCGGCGGATCGGAGGGGATCCCCAGAAGTGCGAGGAGGTCGGAAGGAGTAGCCATAAGGGAGGGTGGGAGCCGATCACCGGCGCGGCACCACGGCGACGGGCGTGGCAGGCCTAGGCGAGGGACAACGCCCCGAGAGCACTAGCGCAGGAGAGCAGCATCCGCTCGAAATTTTTTCTTTATGAACTAGTGTGTGTATATATATATATATATATATATATATATATATATTTTAGTGTGTGTGTATATATATATATATATATATATATATATATATATATATATATATATATATATATATATATATATATATATATATATAGTTTTCAAATTATAGAATAATTTTCTAGTTTATTCAAATGTTTTTATAAAATATTTTAAAGGAAATTTAGTTTTTTTTTTACCTAGAAGCCTATTTTTAATAAACTTAGAGTGTTGCCTAAATAAATTACATTTTTGAACTTCTTGTATTTGTGTAATATTTTTTTCTAATAAATAGTTTCCATATTAGTATGTATAAATTATTTTTCAGTGTTTACGTAAAAATATATATATATACGCAGATTTACACAAGTATTATATTTAACTTAGCCTAAATTTTAAAGTATGGTTTTAACGCCCTAAACAAATTTTCTAGATTATTAATTATCTATAAACTCTTTTGACCCGTAAGAATATAGTTTCCTAATAATAAAATGATTTCCTAAATACATTTTAAAAATATTTACCTAAATGTTTTTAATATAAAAATTTAGCTTTTCTATCGATAGATTTTATTTTGATAAACTTAGTTTTTAGCCTAAAGGATTTTTAGATTTTAAAGTATTTCCTCTCCAAAACTATTTTAACCGCCAAAATATATTTTAGACATTATAAATAAATTTCCAAGAATAGCATAAACACGTTTCCCCGCAGAATTCTCCTTGATAATTACTATTGACCACTACTGACTCCACATTCCTATTTCTTTGCAAATTCGGACCCGTGTACAACGACCATGGCTGGTGGACTATTCGGACATGCCAGAACACTGTACCCCACCAGGCGACACATCAGGCAAGATACCTTGCCTTATTTACTGTTTATATTTAGTCTATAATTTTTAGGTATTGCATATTTACCGACTGTTTATTTCTAGTTGTGCCTTTGACTGCTATTCGTGATTTACTTGCTTGCTTTCCGTTACATTCAATGCAAGTGCTAGCCTTATTTTCTTGCTTGTCTCTAATTTATGCATATGGACCTAGAAGTTAAGGGACTACCATTTGTTAGTGTACTTCATAACCTTTGTCACGTGTGAGATATGAGTAGCATGTAGAGGTACTTGTGTATGGGTTGATCTCATGTACGCATGCGTTAGGTTATAACTACTGATAGAATTGCATGCTAGAAGACTTAGCAGTTATCAGCATAAACCTGTTGTGGATACAACATGGTTAGGAGCATAGGACAGGGAGGACATATACTATACGCTTGGGCAATGTTGTGTCGAGTCGTGTCGGTTGGAGTCGGTCTTGCTAGTGGCCCATTTGAGCACTGCCCGTGTATTTGATAGGGACTCTCCGGAGCTCTACCCATGTACTATGCTAGCGACTCGCGTGAGTGCTACCCATGTGGTTGTAGTCTGTCGGTTTGTCCTTATGTTAAGTGTTGTTCTAAATCGCATATTAGAAAGGTTATGAGACCTTAGTCATTGTCATGTCACACTTCGTTCTAGTCATGGCATGGGATAATGTCACATTGCGGAATAGTGTGCTATCCCTTGTCCTTGTTTTGTTGTTGGGGTAGTCCACTATTTCAATGATGGGATATTGGGCCGTGTTATGGTTGAGACACTTTACTTCTACTTTGTAACTTTATAGCATATTATATATTCAGTTTATATGGTTTGTTCTTCATGTATCTTGTTACGTCCCTCTGAGGACCTGGTGAACTCTCCAGGTGTGCTTTTGTGACTTTCCGTAGGTGCTCTAGCCAAGGCCATGATTTTCTCTCTTCCTTCGAGATGATTGCTCTTGGATTGTCTTATGCTTCGCTCGACAATTCCTTTATTGATTATCTACTCTTCTCTTTTAATCGTTGGTAGTAGATTTGTCTCCGTCCAATGTCATATACAAATAATAATTTATAGTTGATTTCTATCATTATTCTGTTATAATTGTGGATGATATTTAGTGTGTCATGGTTTGCTGCATTTTACAGCTTATGTATACATACAAGGATTCCATATATTGTAGTATGCTTCGTATGTATGCAGCTAGCATGTCTACGTACTTAGTCCTAAGTATTTTTGGACTGGGTCGTTACAGGGTTATAGGCTTATACCATATCATCGAGACATGCGACACCCTTACAACCAAACAAGGACAAAGGGTGTCATAATCGTGCCAAGATTGAGTACATCCTATAATCATGGTCAAGTTATAGGCTTCTGAGTCGTAACTTCGGTCCATAGTCTGTCGTAGCATAATAGTCCAACCTAACAACCAAAAAAGGACATGGGATGGACCACGCGGCATGACAGTCCTTGTCCTTGGCTACTAACATAAGAAAATTTATCACAAACAAGTCATTTTACAAGCGATCAATCAATACTACGACTTTCTATAGTTTGCCTGGGTTATCCAGTAATGCATATATATATAAGAATCCTCAGATCGTGCTGTATCCATGCAAGACTAGCTGAACTAGATAATAATACTCATGCACTAAATGCATCGGCCCCTGGTGAGGCCACCATTCTTAGCTAATCAGTAATAGTTCCAGCTCTCTTATCCGCATCCTGCAATAACAAATCTTTAGCGGCCAAGAGACAAATTTTGATCAGTCGACAGCTTGCAGAACCACTGATTCGTCTCCAGCTAGGTGAAGGAGGTCATCTTTATATCATGAAAGGTAGAGTGGGAACGCTCTCATGCCCCCCTCGACGGGAGCACCACACACTGCCAACATAAGTGACCTGTGGAACAACGAAGGGGGCTGGAACAGGGCTAGGATTTTGGATTGGCTTGGAGAGGAGGTCGTCGCAGCTATTGTAGACTCTGGTGTCGTGATTGGCATGGAGTGTGACTCCTTGAGGTGGTCCCCTACGACCAACGGCTTCTCCACTATGGCATCCGCTCGTTGAGTTGTCCGCGGCATCGGTAACACTTCCTCAATTAGTTGAGCATTTTGGCAGTCATACATCCCTAAGAAATGGTCTTTCCTGATGTGGAGAGCGCTTTGCAGGAAATTACCCACTGACGACGCCCTCACCACCATTGGTTTTAATCTAGCATTAGCCTGTCATTGCTGCCAGGATAGAGAGGTCGAAACAGTTAAGCACATCATCCACAGTGGGAACTTGCCTAAGGCTGTCTGGGCCAGGTTCACTAACATATGCCTCCCATATCAGACCGATGGAAGCTTCAACGATCTCCTCGCCGTATGGGGTAAAGCATCGCAAGGCCATCAGATCGTTGCAGCCGCCACTACTTGGGTCATGTGGAAGAACAGGAACAAATTCAGATACGAGGGACGTCAGTTGTCGGCAACCCAACTCAGTCAAGAGGTACTAAGACAAATTCACAAAGACAGTAGAATCTGCAAGCACGTCCGGGTGGATTTCTGGGTACCCCTGCACAACTGACTTTTCTACACAAACTTTATTTCGGGGCTTAGATCCCCGTTATTTTGCTTTTTGAGCTTACTTGTAAAGGCTTCGGCATTTTGTGCCTTGACCATTAATAAAGCTTTGGGTTTTGATTTATATATATATATATATATATATATATATATATATATATATATATATATATATGATGAGGGAAGTAAGGTGGCACCCTATGGAGGGTGGCTACATGTCACCTCCCTATGCTATCATCATGCACCATGGGAGCTGGCACCTCAACTCCCTTATTATATATATATATATACACACACACACTCACACACACACACACACAATATATATATATATATATATATATATATATATATATATATATATATATATATATTTTATGTGTGTGTGTGTGTGTATATATATATATATATACGCATAAAAATCGAAAAAAGACTAGGAACTCTCTCCCCCATGGCGATTTCGGAAGCCCGTTCGTGAAGTCTGCCGACAGGATCAGCCGGCCTCCCGGCGGGCGTGGTCTGCCCCAAGCCCTGGTTCATGTCCGCCACCTCTCCGCTCCTTCGGTTGGTCCCTGGCAGTGCTCTTTCCGTTGCGACGATGCCACCGCCCCCCTCTTCCCCTCTCGGCCAGGCCATGTCCCTGGCTCTGTTCGCATGAGCTTCCTCCTCCGCAGGAAGGCAATCCCCTGCCCGCCCACAGTTGTGGGCTACCACAACGGCTTGGACGGCCGCACAGTTGCAGCTCATCGGCCGATTCTTTCCGACGGTGTCACGACTCGTTCCTCCTCCAGTGGCGCTCGCCTGGCTCTCGGTGCCGTCGCCACACACTATAGCTCCGGCTCCTCTCCGTATCTCAGTCTCTGTTGACCTGTTTGCTGGTCCTGCTTTAGGAACCGAGCTGTCCTCTTCCCGTCCAGAGGAGTCTAGTCAGTCTTCTATTTCAGATTTAATTTCAAACCTGCCGAGCCAGCTGTCCCCTTTGTTCGCGTCCTTTGGCGTCGGATTAGCGCCACCCACAGTGGTGCAGGCCCTTTTTAGCCATATGTGCCGCCACCCAGCTTTGGCGTTGGTGTCCCGCTTTCTTTGGTGCCACCCAGCCTTGGCGCTGACACCCTGTATTCTTTGGCACCACCCAACTTCGGCGCTAGGTCCTCTCTCCCTCCAAGTGTTTCTCCTACGCTGGCTGGTTCTACCTCGAGGGTGGCACGATCGTCCCCTCCCCGGCTTCGTTGGCGTATGGTACAGCCTTGGATGGGGCCTCCTTATTCCCCACGCTAGCCGTTGTGAACCCCCTGGCTCCCCTCGGTCAGCTGGCACATCAGTAGCACAAGCGACTCTCGGGGATGATCTGCTTGCGCTGTTCCCGGAGGTGCTCCTCCAGCTGTAGCTTCCCTTCCCTATGCTCCCTGGTAGTGGCGCGTGCATTAGGGTGCCCGCCTTGGTGCCTCCTTCGACGCCCCTTCCGTCAGCGCCTACCGTCCAGCCTTCATCCTTCTCCCATTCTACTAACCCCCTGCCCCGTCTTATGCGGAGATGCTCAGGCCTGATCACGCAGCGAAGCATTTCCCTACCCCTAAGGAAATTGAGCTTCCGAATATTGTTCTTTCTGACTCGTCAGACAGCCAAGAGATCCGGGCCCCCTTCTCCACCGACGAAATCTCTTCATTATCTGCTACTTTCTCTCAGACTTTCGTCCTCAATTCTCCAAAGGTTGCCTGAAGCTTGCTAGAGTGTAGGACGTAGTCGCCGGCTGGGGCCTCTCTACCGGGTTTTGGGCCGCACCCATGGACCCTAAATACAAGTTCCTCCACCTTTTATCTGAGAGTGACTATAAGAGAGTCTGGGCTAGAGGCACCGGAAGAATAGATGCTCATAGCATGATAATCGTCCGGGTGAACGTGCTTGAAGTATCTGGCCTTCATGAATCTAGCCCATAATGATCGATTCTTCTGAAGCTTCCACCACATTTTTATGGAGCAAGCGTCGACGAGATGGGCCAGTCTACTGAATCCTAGGCCTCCCTCATCCGAAGGTCTAGCCATGGTGTCCCAATTTGCCCAATGGTGTTTATTCTTGCAATCGCAGTGACCCCAAAAGAAGTTGGAGAGGAGGTTTTCGATGTTAGTGATGGTCTTCTTCGAAGGAGAGCAAGCAGCTAGGGTGTAAACCGGTATGGAAGATAGCACATGTTGGATCAGGATAATCTTACCTCCGAGCGAAAGGATCGTATTATGCCATCCTTCAATTCATTTCCTTATCTTCCCCACTAGTCCATCGTAGAGTCCCGCATTAGTTCTGCCGTAAGCCAGCGGGCATCCTAGATAGGTGAAAGGAGGGTAATCAACGGAGAAGGAGGTGATACTGGTGAGCGAGGTGGTGTGCTCCCTGTCAGCGGTGTGATGAGCGTATATAACACTTTTGGAAGGATTGATGTGCTGGCCTGAGCATGTGATGTTTCTCTGTAGTGTGGTGTTGATCACCTCCACGTGTGGTGGCCCATGCAGGTCAAGATAAATTGTTTGGTTACTTTACTGTACCAAGCAAGCCTACGTATAGGATTAGAGTCTAGGATCTCATCCACATACTCTACCTCCTCGATTCTATTTTGCATCCCTTAATTTGCATCTTGCTCGATTCCCTCTACCATTAATTCTTATCTTTCCTCCGTGCTTGCTAGAGGTCAGGAAAGTGACCCCTACTAGATAGACATATTTCATTTGTCCCAAAATACCATTAGTTTAACTCTTGTAAGTTGGGTAGAATTCCTTACGACCTAACCTTCATTATGACCTTAACCGAGTCTTAGACAAGTAGACCGTAGGTTGACTGTATAGGTAACTATATTCTTAAGAAGTTCGAACTAATTCTACTATCTTTCAATCATAATCTCACGTGCCTACGTTTTTACCATCTTGACTAAATGTTGCTACTGTAGCCTAGTTTTGCAAGTTTAACCGTTATCAAACTTGTTCAAGACACATGCTATTAAGCCCGCGCTCACTAACATACTGTCTAATCAGAACCGGTGCATAATGGTCTGATCAACCTAGTGCACTTTGGTTCGCTTTTTATATATTGTTCTACGTGGATGGAGACATGGTTAAACTTGGTCTCTAGAATCTCATCCGCGACTGCCTTGGCAATTCTTTTAAAAAAATTTGTTCGTCTTTGAACCACTTATTCGTATTCGATAATATATTCTTTGAATTCTTTATTATTTTCGTCTGTCACCAATTTTAGAAAGTCAAACGATCTACTTGATATCCCCCTTAGCTGCCCACCATCTATTGCCAAGATAGTTAGCCACTGACCAACCAATGTGACTATAACTCCGTCTCGAGTTACTCATCCTTTTCTGCGACCCTAGATTCATTATCACGACATTCTAATCATTCTTGAGACTTAAGAATGATTCAAATCAATTCCTTAACCATACCCCAAACCTAGACGACTATATCCTGTCAAGGAACCATATCTTCCAAGTCCCTAAAATTTTCTCTTTGATCTACCTGATCCCATACTATTCTCTAACTCGTGTTATCATGATTTTATTGCCTTAATTTATTTTTGTCGATTTTCTAATGCATGTTTTCATTGAACGTTGTTACCTTGCCTTACCCAATGACTTGATCGTAATTCCTTATCGATATATGCTTCTACCTTCTCAACCCCCCTAATTATTCTTAATTTCGATGACGAAATTCTTATAAGTTTGATATGATGTAAACCCCCTAATTTTTACTACATATTTTTTTTGGATTTGATTTTTATTTGCGTATTGTACGTCGAGTGCGAGTTCGCGTTTCGTATTTTCTCGTCGGGTACGAATATGTGCGAGGTACATATTTTTATAAAATATCTTTATTAGAGATTTTATTTATACAAAAGCAGTATATATTCAAAAATAATATGTGATAAATAAGTTTATTTTTATCTACATAAAGATATAAAATGCGTCGCGTGGATTTTCCAAAATGTTATTTTAATTATTATAAAGACTAGTTAGTTTTATTGTACGAATATAAGTAGTAATTTCGAAAATGATATTTTACATAAATATTCTTTGCATACGTGGTACATGAATTTAAATTCATGTATATAGTTGTATTTTCAAAATTTAAATATTATTTTAAAATTATAAAAAGATATTTTTGAATTTATATTATATTCATGTTTAAATATTTATTGTAAATTTTTGAAATTTAATTATTATTCTAAATGTAGTTGTGGTAATTTAAATTGTTATTAGATTTTATTGATTTAAATTAAATAGTTAATTTGAAAATAAAATCTATCAATAATTAATTTGGAATGTATTATCTGAATTTATATTTGGATATGGATTTGATTGAAGTGGTTTTAAATTTGATTTAGATTAAATACATGAAATATCAAAAAAGGGGTTTTAAATTTTCTAATCCAAATCAATCTAGGAGTCCACCTCCTATATAAGGAGAGGCCCCTTTTTCTTTTCTCATGATTTCCATCAGCCAATATTTCCACAAACGTGGGTGCTTCGTGTCGGTGTCAAATCTTTCCTGTGTCAGCCAGTGTGTAACCCCGCTTTTCCGAATTATTGAAAATTTGTAATTTTTCTGGAATCGGAGATTAGTATTATTATTTTAGAATATTTAATTTGATTATTGGATGCATTTAATTTTTCTCTATTTTATATTTATCAGTTTAGCTGTCAATGACTCATGGGTTATATTATGATGAACTAGATATATTTTTCCATATTTCTCTTGATTAATTCCTAGTTAATGATTTGGATATTAAATTCTATTATTAATTAATTCTTAAAACATTTTTATATATTCCTTTATTCCTGATTTTATTTTCTGTTTTTTTTCTTAAAGCTTAATTGCACATTGGTATGGGCCAATTGACCCATTAACAAGGTCTTATTTTTTTTTCCTACTTAATTAATCCATTGCCGGCCCAGCCTTTTGAAGCCCAGCCTTTTGAAGCTGTAGCCTCCCTTCCCGGAAATTTTCAAAATATTTTTTATATTATTTATTTGATTTAAAATGGTAATTTTTAGATTTTTATAAATAATTATTTAGTTAATTGTTACGGTAGATGATTTTAGCCATGGTGGAGTTTTGGAGTACAAAACGACAAGGAATTGTGGCACGGGAGAGGTAGCAGTGTGCCTTGACTAGTGTACTAGCCATTCCCTGGGAGACCTAGCGATAGGGACATCCTAACTAGAAAAACCAGGCCAAGTTGCGACTTAACCCGCACCGAAGAGTTATTTATTATTTAATTATATTATTGAGTTTTAGGAATCCGGTTGTACCTAACCTGTCCAGATTGGACCCAAGTCAAATCCAAGCCATGCAGTCATGTAGTGGGACCAAATACGGCCTCGTAGACATGTTTGGTAAATGCAAATATTTTGTATATATTTTAGGAATTGGCAATTATTTTCTAGATATTTATTATATATAAATTATAGGTATTATTGATATTAAATAACATTTTAGGATATTTATACGATTTTTATGGGGCCCAGTAATGGGAATATATGATATGTCCATCCATGAGCTACTATTGAATTATTTTAATTACTAGTGGAATTATTATTATTGTCAATATTATTATTGTGGTTATTAAATATAAATTATTTATTATTATTAGTTATTATTATTTTATTATTTATCAAAAGAAATATGTGTATATATAAATATATAATATTATAAATGTGTATGTGTACATATAGATATTCATATTATATACGTGTGTGAATGTATATATAAATATATATAATAGTGTTTGCGTGTGCATATGTATATGTATATATATAAATATATATATTATATATATATGTAAAAAAAAAAAAAATATTATATATATATGTAAATGCACGTGTGTATGTATGTATTTATGTATACATATACACAGGTATTTATGCGTATGCATATATATATAAATATATATGCATATATATAAAAAAAATATGTATATGCATATATATAAAAAAATAGGTATTTTTTTTATATATATGCATATATATAAAAAAAAATATATATATGCATATATATATATAAATACATATGTATAAATAAATAATAGTTAAAAAAAGAATAAGAAGCATGTAGCAGCCCAAGGCCTCACAGGCCCGCCCAACAAACCGAGCCAAATCCTCTCAGCCCCGAGCCCCAAGTACTTCAGGCCCAGCCCAAGAGGCGAGCACAGTAAGTCTCAGCCTAGGCCGAGACTTATAAACCTCCCCGACCCTGTTTTAGAGTTCAACCGAGAACCTATATTAACGCGCGTATAAACGATCGAGAGGGAACACGCAAAACTCTAACCCTACCCACGCCGCCACCACGCACCACCCGTCCTCAACCACTGGGCGGCCACCCGCCGCCACCGCCGCGCACGGCCGGAGGCGGCAGGAGGCCGCGCGCGCACGGATTTCATGCACAGGCGTGGGATTACACAGCAACCCAAACACAGGTACTTCCTCACCGCTTTTCTCCATGCGTACTTGATCGTATCGCAAACCGTAAATTCGTACGCGTAGCCAATATAACCAGGATTAAATCCCAGAAAATAGATTTTTGTATAAACAAGCATACTGCCCAGAAATTCGATGCAAACTTCATCGAATACCTGTTCGAAAAACAGGACCAATAGCAGTCCAACAATCCAAGTTTGAAGAACGATTTCGATCGACCTAGTGCCAGAGTAGAAATTCTACTTGAATAGGTTTAGAGACAACATATAGGGCTTCATGACCCATTTCGCAGAAGTCGATTCCATCGACTGTGCGCCAAGAAATCATATCCCGAACTTCATCAAAAACCTATTTTGAAAAACTAGAAATTGTTCCACGCGACGCACGTCCCGCCAAACTGGGCGACATGGCCACGCACCGTAAGCATCGAAAGCTGCATAACGGCTTCATGGTCGTGTGGGCTTTGGCGGAATTCGAATTGGTCGCGTGTGCGCGACGAATTTGATACGTATCCGTCAAAATTCACCGTATCGTGCACTTTGCAAATTCTCCAATTACTTTATGCACGCTCGTCAGATCGAGACGAAACTTGTGCCAACAGGACCGTATTATTTTTCTGGTCCTGTATGCCAAGTTTGGTCCGATTCTGAGACCGTTGATAAAATCGTCGTTTTGTAGGTCCTACTGTCCTACTCAACGGGCAATTTTGTGCACGGCCTGCCGGAATCCAACTTTGGACATACGGTTGGGTTCGTATCGGAAAACTGGATCCGTAGACATACAGTTTAACGACTTTAGAGACCATTGACTCTGGCACGCATTTCGGTACAAAGCGGGTCCAACGGAGGATATCGTTTTTGCTCGAAATTACCGTTTTACCCCTGTGTCCAGAATTGGACTTAAGGACAGGCAATCCTAGCTAATTTGACTATTCTGAGAACGTTGGTACTGTTTATTTTAGCATCCGGAGACTTCTACATGTGTTGATTGATTGTGCCTCGTTGAGTGGTATAATCTTATTGGTTTCTCCAGCTAAGGACCTCAGGCAAGTGCACTTTCTGATTACTTTCCGATTCATAGTAGTCTTTTTATTTCATATCTATATATATATCTTGCTGCTTCTTGACACGCTCGTCACACGGAGTAGTCGGGAGGGAAAATACTAAGTAAATACGTGAACAAACCCAATTACATTACTGAACGATAGCTAAGTCATACACACTCACGTAAGAGTTAGCCGTACCATTACTGAACGATAGCCATCGTATGATGTGCCGTATTAGCCCAGCCGTTCACGTATTAAAAGGTATTTCACACCACATAGGTAGATGTCTTTTATTTTTCCTTTTACTTTTCCACCGTGCCATGTCATCAGTTTTCTTACTAGCTTTCATATTCCATATGCTATTTTCATGTCTTGTTAATTCTATTATTTTTTTGCATTGTCGTCGATTTGTGTACTTGTTCAATTCCTGACTGGAAACCAACATTTTTCAGGTTTAGCCGCTATCACTCTTAGCACTGGGGAAGACTTGGGTATGCTGAGGACAACCTAGAAATAGAAAGCAATTGTATCAATTTTATTACTGTAAAATCTTGTATTTTTTTAATTGTAAATGTTGTAATAAATCTAGATATGTGAATGAGCAATGTTATTTGTTTTTGAGCATTTATTTTCTTACGGGCTTGACAGCATTCTACCGCCGACTCTGCGGCATAGGCTGGCTTGGACACGTCTCGTATCCGAAAAGCGGGTGCGGGTCGTGACAAGTTTTTGTGGTGGCCCATGCAGGCCAGTCTTCGCAAAAGACTGCGAACTCATGGTAGAACGAATCTTAGTCGTACTATTGCGAGCCTGCGCTCAGGAAATGCTTATTCACAATTAGGATTAAAACAATTTATGAGGATAACTAGGACTAGGAGTCCCTTGTTCAAATTGATCGTTGGGTAGTTAAGGTTATTAGATAGGCCATGTAAATTAGATAACTTGCTAGATCTCTATAGATACACTATTGCTTTTGATATGACCATGTGAAACAACATGGGTATACTATTCGCTTGATATGTTAGGATTGCCTAGAATTAAGGCGTTAATTTCGATAAACTGTTTAAATTTTCTTTTGCTTTATTAGATATAAATCTTATATCATAAGTTAGAATTGCATGTTTTAAATTCTAATTTGCTGTAAGGAATGGGTGTATAATTTCTAATTCTGCTATTCATGTACAAATCTCGAGTTAGATTTGATTCAAAGTCTTCCCTTAGCCATTTGAAATACATGAGATAAATGTTAGAATGTTCTTATTTTTTCTGTCTTCAGTTATTTTCTCCCCAGTCAACCTTTTTACTTTAAGGATTGAGACTCATAGGTAGATGTTTACGCCCTATCATAATCAACTAGCTTGAAACTCTAGCAGCCCCTTGAAGTCCTTAGGATTATAGTTAGAGTAATTAAATGACCGTGATGACTAGACAGCAGCGCACTGTCGCCAATTGTTAGAGAATGGATAGTGTGGGTTCACTGCAGCCAGCAGCGCCCTGGCGAGGCACAACCCATAGGAATGAAATCATTTCGAAGAATCATAGTCTATGGAATATTACTAAAGCTATGTCCTCATTGACCTCTTTAGATCTTGGATACCCTTGCGTTAATATGAGGTAGAGTATCTAATAGCATATCATATCTGAATCACGAAACCAAGGATTTCCCTAGAATATAGAATTTAGAGTTCCATAACTCATTAGTTGACCAAGGCCTTATTGATAGGAAGATAGTAGGAAGACTGTATGAGTAATAACACCAGGTAAGGATTTGACTTTCTTAAAACTCGAACTACTTATTTCCTCCTTCTAAAAATCTCGCAAACTTATATTTTGACTGTCTTGACCAACGCTGCTATTACAGCCTAGTTTTTTTGCAAACTTTCTCTTTTATCGAGCTTGATTCAAGACATATGTTTATTGGGGACGCCCGCTAACATATTGTCTAATCAGAATCATTGTATTACGGTCTGATCAACCATGATACTTTTGGTTCGCTCTTCATCTAATTACCCCACGTGGATTGAGATATAGATGTCTCTAGGATCTCATCCGCGACTGCTTTGACAATTCCTCTTGAATTAAACATTCGTCCTTGAATCATGTAATTGTGTTCAGTGACATTCCTCTTGAACTCTTTATTGTTTTTGTCTTTCGCAAATTGGAAAGACGAAAACTCATAATTGATAGATCGACACAGAGTATTCCTATGGCTATGATAGTTGTATATGCAAGTGTAGCTACCATCGGCCAGCCCTGTGACAGAAACCTTGCCACCATATCCTAGCCTCTAAGGTGGGTAGAAGTCCTCGGAGTTTCGGAGTTACAAAATGACAAGAAAGAGGATACAACTATTTTGAGAAATTAAATTTGAGGAGATTAAGGGAATACTAGACTTTAAATTTTAAGAAATAGTTATGAATTTAAATTTCGAGGACAAAATTATTTTAAGGTGGGTAGATTTGTAGCCTCCCTTCCCAGAAATTTTCAAAATATTTTTTTTATTATTTATTTGATTTAAAATGGTGATTTTTAGATTTTTATAAATAATTATTTAGTTAATTGTTACGGTAGATGATTTTAGCCATGGTGGAGTTTTGGAGTACAAAACGACAAGGAATTGTGGCACGGGAGAGGTAGCAGTGTGCCTTGACTAGTGTACTAGCCATGCCCGGGGAGACCTAGCCATAGGGACATCCTAACTAGGAAAACCAGGCCAAGTTGCGACTTAACCCGCACCTAAGAGTTATTTATTATTTAATTATATTATTGAGTTTTAGGAATCCGGTTGTACCTAACCTGTCCAGATTGGACCCAAGTCAAATCCAAGCCATGCAGTCATGTAGTGGGACCAAATACGGCCTCGTAGACATGTTTGGTAAATACAAATATTTTGTATATATTTTAGGAATTGGCAATTATTTTCTAGATACTTATTATATGTAAATTATAGGTATTATTGATATTAAATAGAATTTTAGGATATTTATACGATTTTTATGGGGGCCAGTAATGGGAATATATGATATGTCCATCCATGAGCTACTATTGAATTATTTTAATTACTAGTGGAATTATTATTATTGTCAATATTATTATTGTGGTTATTAAATATAAATTATTTATTATTATCAGTTATTATTATTTTATTATTTATCAAAAGAAATATGTGTATATATAAATATATAATATTATAAATGTGTATGTGTACATATAGATATTCATATTATATACGTGTGTGAATGTATATATAAATATATATAATAGTGTTTGCGTGTGTATATGTATATGTATAGATATATATATATATATATATATATAATATATATATATATATATATATATATATATATATATATATATATATATTTTATATATTTTTTTTATATATATATATTATATATATATATATATATATATATATATATATATATATATATATATATATATATATATATATATATTATATATATGTAAATGCACGTGTGTATGTATGTATGTATGTATGTATACATATACACAGGTATTTATGCGTATGCATATATATATAAATATATATGCATATATATATAAATACATATGTATAAATAAATAATAGTTAAAAAAAGAATAAGAAGCATGTAGCAGCCCAAGGCCTCACAGGTCCGCCCAACAAACCGAGCCAAATCCTCTCAGCCCCGAGCTCCAAGTACTTGAGGCCCGGCCCAAGAGGCGAGCACAGCAAGTCTCAGCCCAGGCCGAGACTTATAAACCTCCCCGACCCTGTTTTAGAGTTCAACCGAGAACCTATATTAACGCGCGTATAAACGATTGAGAGGGAACACGCAAAACTCTAACCCTACCCACACCGCCACCACGCACCACCCGTCCTCAACCACTGGGCGGCCACCCGCTGCCGTCGCCACCGCCGCCCACGGCCGGAGGCGGTAGGAGGCTGCACGCGCGCGGACTGCACGCACAGGCGTGGGATAACACAGCAACCCAAACACAGGTACTTCCTCACCGCTTTTCTCCACGCGTACTTGATCGTATCGCGAACCGTAAATTCGTACGCGTAGCCAATATAACCAGGTTTAAATCCCAGAAAATAGATTTTTTTATAAACAAGCATACTGCCCAAAATTCGATGCAAACTTCATCGAATACCTGTTCGAAAAACAGGACCAATAGCAGTCCAACAATCCAAGTTTGAAGATCAATTTCGATCGACCTAGTGCCAGAGTAGAAATTCTACTTGAATAGCTTTAGATACAACATATAGGGCTTCACGACCCATTTCGCAGAAGTCGATTCCATCGACTGTGCGCCAAGAAATCATATCCCGAACTTCATCAAAAACCTGTTTTGAAAAACTAGAAATTGTTCCACGCGACGTGCGTCCCGCCAAACCGGGCGACGTGGTCGCGCACCGTAAGCATCGAAAGCTGCATAATGGCTTCGTAGTCGTGTTGGCTTTGGCGGAATTCAAATTGGTCGCGTGTGCGCAACGAATTTGATGTGTATCCGTCGAAATTCACCGTATCGTGTACTTTACAAATTCTCCAATTACTTTGTGCACGCTCGTCAGATCGAGACGAAACTTGCACCAACAGGACCGTATCATTTTTTTGGTCCTGTATGCCAAGTTTGGTCCGATTCTGAGACCGTTGATAAAATCATCGTTTTACGGGCCCCACGGTCCCACTCAACGGACAATTTTGTGCACGGTCCGCCGAAATCCAACTTTGGACATACGGTTGGGTTCGTATCAAAAAACTGGATCCGTAGACATGTAGTTTGACGACTTTAGAGACCATTGACTCTGGCACGCATTTCGGTACAAAGCGGGTCCAACGGCGGACATCGTTTTTGCCCGAAATTATCGTTTTGCCCCTGTATCTAGAATTGGACTTAAGGACAGGCAATCCTAGCTAATTTGACTATTCTGAGAATGTTGGTACTATTTATTTCAGCATCCAGAGACTTCTACATGTGTTGATTGATTGTGGCTCGTTGAGTGGTATAATGTTATTGGTTTCTCCAGCTAAGGACCTCAGGCAAGTGCACTTTCTGATTGCTTTCTGATTCATAGTAGTCTTTTCATTTCACGTCTATACATATATCTTGTTGTTTGTTGACACGCTCGTCACACGGAGTAGTCGGGAGAGGAAATACTAAGTAAATACGTGAACAAACCCAATTACATTACTGAACGATAGCTAAGTCATACACACTCACGTATGAGTTAGCCGTACCATTACTGAACGATAGCCATCGTATGATGTGCCATATTAGCCCAGCCATTCATGTATTAAAAGGTATTTCACACCACATAGGTAGATGTCTTTTATTTTTCCTTTTACTTTTCCACCGTGCCATGTCATCAGTTTTCTTACTAGCTTTCATATTTCATATGCTATTTTTATGTCTTGTTAATTCTATTGTGTTTTTGCATTGTCGTCGGTTTGTGTACTTATTCCATTCCTGACTGGAAACCAATATTTTTCAGGTTTAGCCGCTATCACTCTTAGCACTGGGGAAGACTTGGGTATGCTGAGGACAACCTAGAAATAGAAAGCAATTGTATCAATTTTATTACTGTAAAATCTAGTATTTTCTTTAATTGTTAATGTTGTAATAAATCTAGAAATGTGAATGAGCAATATTGTTTATTTTTGAGAATTTATTTTCTTGCGGGCTTGACAGCGTTCTACCGTCGACTCTGCGGCGTAGGCTGGCTTGGACACGTCTCGTATCCGAAAAGCGGGTACGGGTCGTGACAGAAGCCCAGCTCAGCCCGGCCACTTAACTATATAGGGCGCGGGTTCAGTTCCAGAAACCCGATAGCTCGACCCAACCCGAAACCCGATAAGCCGATCAACCGTTAAAATTCAAATTTCTAATTTCACTCTACATTCTTTTCCCTTTCCCTCCTTTCTGCGCACATAGGACGACGACGACGACCCTGCCTGCCCAACTGCCTTGATGCTGCCCGCATAACCACCTGCCCGGACGACCATTCCCTATAAATTGGCTTCCATTTCTTTCTTCTTCTTCATTCACATTTCGTAGTGGAGCCTGCAAAATTTCTCTACGCTTTCGATCTCGAGACGTCAGCCATGGCAACCTCATCTTCAAGTGATGGTTAGTCCATCTCCTCTTTTGATTCAATTATTCGATCAAATTTCTCGTGTCTCCCAGAGTTGTTCTGATCCATGACTTATTTTCTTCCTCCCATCAGCCGATCGCATCGCTTAGATACTAGATCTCTGTCCAACCGTTCTTGACAAATCAGTAAGTTTCCTTTGCTATTCCTTATTGAATTCTTTTGAGCAATCAAGTTTTCTGCCCAAGTTTGGTTGTGAATTTCACTGATTCAAAGTAAATTGATGAACAGATTTTGTTTGGATTCCTTATTCTTTGGGTATTGATTGAGAAATTGGTGAGTTCTTGAGTTATTTCTCCAATTTTGGAGTCGAGCCAGTTCAAATCGAACTCACAAATGCTTTTTCTATTCTCGCGCATGACCTGTTCGATGAAATACTCAGGAGGACGTATCGGCGAGCCGTGGACTCGGGGACACCCTCATCGGACACTGTGAGATCGTATCATCGAGACCTAGGACACAGGTATAGACTCTTTCTTGACCTTCACTGATTTTCTGGTTTAGAATATGTGATAGAGATCCAGAGGTGACTCTGTGTCAGGTTGCTCTGTCATGTCGGGGTTCTGTAGCATTACATTGGTGGTGTCCAACTCTGGGGTGAAGCGTCGCCTTCCAGATTCAATCTTCTTCTCAGGTAATCCATCTTCCCTCTTAGTATTGAAGAGCATTTTTGTTATACTTAGGATTTATATTTATTGGATAAGTCTGTGGGGTGGGGTACAGGTGAGTATCGTGAGTTCGTGTCTGTTATTAGAGTTGTGTCAGCAGTGTCCGTGTTAGGTCGGGTGCGAGGCTCTGTACCAGGGAGTCTGCGTGCTTTTGGCGGGAGTCGAGGTGGAATGTTATAAACTGAACATTGTTTTCGAATGCCATAAGTGAGCATTGATCTCTACTGCCCTTCAGTTTGAATGATCCTGAAATTTTGAACTGAGCCTCATTGAGTATTAATGGAGCTAGTAGAGAGGTTGATAGGTTTTAACCTGAGACTTGTAAGAGATTAGAAATTTATTTTCGAAGGAAGGGTTAACTATTCAGACTTGGGACTGTAATAAGGAGATTTAAATATGTTATATGTTGTTGATCAAGACTGATTGTTTCAG
>JANAVB010003578.1:0-30000 GCA_029216955.1 Iris pallida
AACCACCCCTTGTCGACAAGTTGTCCAAGTTCATAAGGGTTACATGGAGTGTTTAGGATACAGTTTGGGCTTGTTATGTGATCAATTCATTTACTTGTTTGTTTTAACTCTTTCCCTTTTTCATACTTCCTTTGCAGAGCCCCTAACCAGGGTTGCCTCGGCGACTAACCATCGCTTAGACTTAACGTTCTTTGAACTCAGGGAACGGCTACTGCATAGCCTTCCAACTTAACTTGAACATAACATGTTCCTTGAGTGTCGACCGACCGTGGATAACTTTCCACTGAACCAACCGTGGCTCGTGCCTTAAACCGACTCGTGTTCTACGCGACGCTATCGCCCATGTCATACTCCATATGACGGGCCTTGGAATCGTGGGACTATTTAACTTGACAACCGCAGAATGAGCGGGACAGCACGTAGAATAACTTAGGTCGACCGGCATTACTTTGCCTAACTCACTCAAGCCTACAACTTAACCCAAGGGACGAGCAAAGGCTATGCCAAGCCTTGCGGGACAGAACCGTGCATGCTTTAGCAAGCATTTGTGCGGCGACGCCTATGACTTAGGCTAACTCTCAGCTTTTGTACCGCAGACCAACTTTCCTTCTCCCAAGCCACGGGACGAAGGACCGAGTGTCATTTTCAAAGCACGCCGTGCACCAACTCTAAGCCGACCGTGGGACGTTTTCCATGTTCTAACTCGATTCAACCCGTCGGGATTATTCCCTTAGCTATGTGGATGCGTAGCTTTTTATTTATCAAGCCTAACTTGTGCAAGTTGAAAACACGATTTATTATGTGAAGGCAAAGATGAGGAGAGTTCACGAAACTACCCCACCTGAGCGATGTCTCCGAGCAAGCCGTTGCAAGGCTAAGGCCGAACGCCGTCGGCGTTTCGATTCCTCCGATTGACTTTACGGGACGGGGCACTACAGCGGCGACGCCGGTGGTGAGGGTGGTCGCGGTGGAGGAGGCAGGTCGCGGTGAGGGAGAGAGGGAGCTCGGGTGAGGGGGGCTGCTCTCCAGGGAGGGGAAGAGAGCAGTGAGGGGGAGAGGGAGCTGAGCGGGAGAGCGGGGGAGCTTTTGTCCAGTGGGGGGAAAGAGGGATCGGGAGAGAGAGAGAGTGAAAGAGAGAATCTGGGGGGGCGGCTGAGAGTGTGGAGTGAGAGAGAGTTAGGTTAGGGTTTGGGTTTTCTTTTGCGAGGGTAGATATAGGGATCAAGGAAATTAATAATAATAATATAATAAAATAATAAAATAATAATAATAATAATAATAATAACAATGATATTAATAATAATAATAGTAATAATATTAATAATGGGATAACACTCCCCTTCAATAAATAAACAAATAAAATTTTAAGAATACCCAAAATTTAAAATCCTCTAAATACAGAAATACAGTCATTTACGTATTTTGGAAAAATAGGGAGATGACAATATCAATTTTATTTACCTTTCAAATAGGTACATCCATCGATAATGAACAGATGCACCGACACGGGCTTCATATGCTAGATGAATCAGTAGATGTTCCATGCTGTCGAGAAGCCCGGTGGAAATATTTTCTCTATCTTGTAAATTGTTAAGCCAATCTTCTCCTCAAGTTCAACCATATGTTGCATGTTAACTTAGTTGAACAAATATCCCTGAAGAATGTAGATAGCTCGGCCAACGGAACTCATACAGCAGAAGGCAACAACTCTCTCAAAGCAATGGGCAGTATCTTTCCACAAATAGTGGCAGTCGTGACTCTTCATTTCCGTTAGCTTGCGCTCATTTAGGTCAACGCATCTAGACAAATTCGACACATAGCCGTCGAGAAATCTTAAAGTAGATATCCATTGTAGAGTATTAATCTATTTTCCTTGCTCAATGTGTATTGTGCTATCGGCTTAGTTAATTGCCTCCCAACTCCCCTTTGTATCAAGTATAGATAAGGATGCTTGCATATCTCGACAATGTCTTGTCTTGCTTTTGGATTGTCCTTCGTCTTTCCTTTAATATCCATGACGGTATTGAAGACATTATCGAACACATTCTTTTCAATATGCATGACATCAAGATTATGCTTTATAAGATTATCTTTCTAATAAGATAAGTCCCAGAAGCTACTCCGTTTGGTCCAGTTATGGCTTTGTCCGAACCCTTCGACACGATTGATCGATGGATCTTCAATTACGGTGGACAAATCCTTTACATCTTCCCAAATATTGCATCCCGACAATCTGGCAGACGGATGAGAAAATTCTTGTTTTCTAGCTCTAAACGCGTCCTTGTTCTTTCTCCAAGGATAACTCACGGGCAGAAATTGACGGTGACAGTCAAAGAAAGAAGTTTTTCCTCCATGCTTAAGGCGGAACGCCTTACTATTTTCCATGCATATCGGACAAGACATGGTGCTGTGAGTACTCCATCCCGACAGCATACCGTATACTGGAAAATTATTGATTGTCCACATTAGTGAAGCTCTCATCTGAAAGTTATGTTTCCTGGAAATATCATAGGTCGCGACGCCAAACTTCCACAGCTGTTTCAGCTCATCCACCGACGGCTGTAAATATATATCGATTTTCTTCGTCGAATTTTTGGGACCCGGTATGATAGCTATCAAGAACATATAAGGAGTCTTCATACATAACCATGGTTACAGATTGTAAGGGGTAAGAATGAGCGGCCAACAGAAGTATTAAGATCCCGACTGCCCGAAAGGGTCGAAGCCATCAGAACATAGTGCCAGACGTACATTTCTAGGCTCTGCAACAAAATTTGGATGACATAAATCAAAATGTTTCCACGCCTCTCCATCCGAAGGATGTGACATTCTCCATCGTCCTTTGTACGTTCTTCGTTGTGCCACGTCATGTGTTCTGCTGTATTCAGAGACATACATCCTTTGCAAGTGCTTCGTGATCGACAAGTAATGCATATACTTGTAAGGACATTATTTTTAGTGGCTTTCCTTTTCCTGCACTGGCTTGTAACGATCCGCATTACGGAAGCTGTAACTTTCTATATCCTTGTTATCCTTGTAGTACAACATGCATCCGTTGTGACAACAATCTATCTTCTCGTACCCCAGTTCCAGTTGTCGGACCATCATCTTTGACTTGTAGAAGTTTTTGGGAGCTCTTTTGATTCCTTCGGTAACACCTCCTTGATTAGTTGTGTAATCCGATCATAGCTAGCTTGTGGCAAGTTAAAATTAGACTTTATGTTCAACAACGGCATCGTCACTGGCAGTATGGAATGAGTCTCACAACCAGGATATAGAGGAGTATCTGTATCCTGAAAAATGTCATATAACTCCTTCGCCACACGATTAGGATCCTCTGGATCAAAATTAGGCCCTGTCGCATCGTACACCATATCTCGTGCATGGTTCTGTAGGTCTCCATAATCAACAGAGCATCAGTCATCTTTGATGACAAAATCTGTTGCAGCATTATCATCAAAAGCATAAGTAGCAGCATTCGCAACCTTTATTTCCGTATATAGTTCACCTTGCGATGACCACAGGCCGTAATCACATACGAAACCCTTACGGGTCAAATGATCTCTCACAGTCTCCACTTCTTCGTAACGTCTATTACGATAATTGCCACATGGACACTTAATTTTGTTACCGTCCATGTACTGAGCTTTGCTCATGGCATACTTAAGAAACACTTCCACACCTGCCTGAAAATTGTCACTCACACCTATTCTGCTCTCGTGTTGTCGTTTGTACATCCATGTACGAACAACGAAGTAACGATCCATCGTAGATTGGATGTGAAAATCTGTATCGTAAGACAAACTAAACAGAATTAGTTCGATACTGATACCGATACTCAGAGAAATAGTCTGATACCAATACCGATACTCATAGAAATAGTCCGATACCGATACGATACCGATACTCATAGAAATAGTCTGATACCGATACTCATAGGAATAGTCCGATACCGATCCGATACCGATACTCATAGAAATAGTCCGATACCGATACTTATAGAAATAGTCCGATATCGATCCGATACTGATACTCATAGAAATAGTCCGATACTGATACACATAGAAATAGTATAATACTGATATCGATACCGCTACTCTGAACTAGTTCGATACCGATACGATACTCATAGAAATAGTCTGATACCGATACCGATACTCATAGAAATAGTCTGATACCGATGCCGATACACATAGAAATAGTTCGATACCGAGTGGTATGTCAAACCATGGCGTGAAGCTAACATCATACTACGTAAAACAGACCAAAAAAAACTAAACCAAGTGGTATGTCAAACCAGGACTCCCAAAAAGGAAGACAAATATCCCAGTACTGTAGATTTATTCTGAATCAGTACACATCATAGAATCTAGTCAGCTAAATAATAAGACATTTTTCAGTGCTAGTGTCATGAACTGATTAAAACACACAATTGTATTAGCAACACATCAATATGTCATAACAAATAGTATAAAACAGATACCAATGAAGTAAAAATATCTAATTGTAACATACCATATAACAAATATGTTATCAAGTGACAAGAGACCAAGATTGTCAAATACAGGAGTCAGAAAAAATGCAGGGCCACAACATGCTATAAGGAACCATTAACACCACAAAGACACTTTAAGGCTTCAAGTTCAAGACACGGAACTTGCAATCAGAAAAGTTTATATTGACATAAAGCTACATATATGTGATAACAGCCAATTCATGTGATATAACATACAGAATGAAAATATAAATATACCACCGATGCCCTTCCACCCCCCACTACACCACCCCCCCGCGACCCCCACCCCACTACCGCAGACCCTCACCCGCAGACCCACACCTCCGGCCCCCTCCGCTCCCCTACCCCTCCCCCACCCCGCGACCCCCATACCCACCACCGCCGACCCCCACCCGCAGACCAACACCCCCGGCCCCCTCCGCTCCCCTACCCCCCACCCCCCTGCGAACCCCACCCCCACCACCGTCGACCCCTACCCGCAGACCCACACCCCGGCCCCCCTCCGCTCCCCTACCCCCAGCCCCCGCCCCCCCCCGACGACCCCCACCCCCACCACCGTCGACCTCCACCACCGCCGACCCCCATCACCGCCGACCCCCACCCGAGAGAGAGGGGGTACCTGGATGAGAGAGATAGAGACCTGCACACAAGAGAGGGAGAGAGGTGAGAGAAAATTTTAGAGGAAATGAAAAGTTTCTTCCCGTCGGTTCATTTTAAGTTAGGGCTGGGTATTTAGCGACGGATTAGCGACGGATATATCCGTCACTAATCCGCCACTATACCCCCTTAGTCGGCCGACGGACTATCCGTCGCTACCTGGTCATCAAATTTTGTCCTAATTTTTTCAACATTTTTGCCAAATTTTGACAAATGTACGACGACCTAGCGACACCATTTTTCCCGTCGCTATATTTCTGACCATTTAGCGACGGATTGGTGATCGAGTTTCGTCCTTAAAATTAAAAAAAATTATTGGCTGCTATTCGACGACAAACCGTCGATAATTAGTCGGTTGTCCGTCGCTATTAGCGACGAACATAATCCGTCGCTAAACCTACATCGCCAATTTACTGTTTTGGTAGTGGACGGTCGATTTATCTCGAGTCAAGGCAAGCGCGACCGATTTGGCAAGTCAGGGCATGACAGAGATTTCCTGAGTGCAAGTCATCCTACCGTTCCTTAACTCATGTCGTGTGTTTATCTTAGACAATTCCCATCGAATGACTTTATCCTTTGATGGCATCGAACTATACTTGGGTATCTTTCTAAGTTCTGTATCATATACGTTTGTGTTATGCCACAGAACCAGAATACTGGAGAGCGGGGGACAGACACAGCCAGCTACGTATATAGAAGTGTAATCCACCTCGATATACGATCATGGCTGTCTAGATGTATGAGGGTTTATCTATAAGCCATCAGTCTCTTATGGTCAAGAACAAGCCTAGTGTCTCAATCTCGAGCAAGTAATAATAGTTACAAGATGTTAGACCATCAGATATTCAATAGTAAGGCGTCCCCTACATTTCATATATAGATGATCATGAAGCTAGTCGTACAAAATGCGAGTACTAACAAGAGTTTCAGTCATACATGATCAACCTAGGATTTGTCAATCATGTTACAGCCCTTAGGCAGACAAGAAATATAAGTATTCAACATGAGCTAACACTTGCTCGGCGGCTAAACGTATCAAAAGAATAATTTTATAATTAGAGTGAGAGAGCAAAATAACCCACTCGTTGCCAGGGTTTCTTCTAGTGTTCACCATCTGGCTGGAAGGCTGGGAGATCCTCGAGAGCTACTCCAAAATCTGGCCATACAAAACCAGCTGGGTCAGACCCCAGAAAGATCAAGTGCCATAAGGGAGGCTTCACTTAAGAACTAAAACCAGCATGTCATAACATAAACAAGAATAGTAACAAGAAGACATGAAATGTAAATAAGGCAATAAATGACGGAGGACGAGGAACTATGCCGGAAGCCAGGTTACAATCCTTAAACCAAACAAGGACCGAGGTTGTAACCCTTCGCCTGAACAGAACCGGGTTCTAGCCATTTCATGCTAGAAATAAAACGTAAACAGCATGTCCTGAAATAGCCATGTACTAGATCTAGACAAGACTAGACTGGACTCCATCCATCAATCACGACCAAGCAATGAGTACGGCTTGATACTTTAACTAACTAGGGTTATCACAGGCCTAGTTACTAACAAGATGCATTGAGAGTTCCAACAGCCACAAGCCCTGTAGACATAATCCAGGTTATCCAGTTACAAGTTGAGAGAGTTGGATTAGGTGACTTGGGGGTGCAACACATGACAGTGTGCTGGAAATGTGCCCTACTCGACGGCAAACTACAAGCCCAATTAAAGCGCCCAGATAACGGGACTGCCTATAGCTGGAAATCTCTTCATGGACTACTTGATCAATCTAGTCATTATCCTAGTCAGATTCAATATGAATCCCTGACCGTGGTAACTTGCAATCCATGTCTAGACATGATACAAGACGAGACATATAGCTTATACAAGTACAAATACCCACGGTGTCAAGATAAGAGTTACTTAGCAAGTCAAGATAGCCGTCGCAACAGTATATCAAGATTATTATGTTAGGTTACTTATCAAGATTACTTGTCAAGAGTACACCACGGCGGGCCACTATCAAGATTACTTATCATGTCAAGAGTGCGTCATGATGGACCACCATCAAGAATTATCATGTTAAGGTTGCTTGTCAAGAGTGCACCACGACGGGTCACTATTTAAGAATTATCATGTCATATTATTATATCGTGTTCATGTGATCATGTGTGATCATGGTTCAACTAAGACAAGTTATGCCCAAGATCATAATCATCAAATCAGGTAGTCACAAGTTAGGCTGAGTACAAGATGTAAGCAATTTAAAACATAAAATAATATAATAAAAAAGAACATGCAAGGGACAAGGACATGGAGGCCAAGGAGCATGCGGCCAAGGAATACATGCGGCCCAAACATGCGGTCCGTAGGACTTCATGCGGCCAAGAACTCATGCGGCCAAGGAATACATGCGGCCCACATGACAGCATGTGGCCAAGAATATATGTGGCCCAAACATACGGTCCGCTGGACTGCATGCGGCCAAGAATACATGCGGTCAAGGATTCATGCATGCGGTCTGCAGACTCATGCGGTCCGCAAGACTCATGCGGTCAAGGGTTCCATGCGGTCAAGGATTCATGCATGTGGTTCGCAGGACACATATGGTCAAGCGGTTCATACGGCCAAGGATACTTGCATGCGGTCCGAAGACTCATGCAGTCAAGGGGTTAATGCGGTCAAGGATTCATGCATGCGGTCCGCAGACTCATGCGTCAAGGGTTCATACGGCCAATGATGCATGCATGCGGTTCGCAGACTCAAGTCGGTCTGCAGGACATATGTGGCCAGACTGTACATCTTCTCCAAAAATCCGAGAAAGATGGCCATGGAACTCATGAACTTCCAAAGTCCATAACTCATTCAAAATAACTCGAAATCCGGGTTCAAAGGTTCATTTTGAGTGAAATCGAATTCTCTACAACATAGAATAATCAAAACATGAAAATAATGAAGTTTGATAGATCAAAACCCAAAAAACCGAAAATGACACAAACATAGGTCTACAAAGATCCCTTCATCTAACCCAAGAACTCCAAGTTCTAAAGAGGCTTAGAATCAAGAGGGGAATATAATGGAACAATAAAATCTAAGATCCATCATGAAGCAAGATTACACTTGCCTAAGCTCTCTAGGTTGGTGGAAGAGTAATGGAGAAGAAGGTGAAGAAGAAATGAATCACTACAAAAAAAGACCTATTAATGACGCTCGACAAGGAGTTTTAATGACGGCTGAGACATAAGCGTTATCAAAGTTGAGAAATATCTTTTTTTTATGACGGTTTGGACTAATTCTGGGCTTTTTATAACGTTTATAAAACAAAATATAATTAATATTTTAGAGCGATGGCAAACTTGTAATTCCTTCACTGTATAAATGCTCAGTGGGAGAGAGAAAATTTATTTCTCATCCATTTTCTAACCAAGCAGCATCTTTCATCCTCAAACCTCTTCTTCCCCAATTTTTAACCCTAACCTTAATTACTCCGGCGATGGGCTCGCCTACGCAGCAACCCTTCGGCGACTGAGCTATCGGTACAGAGCCACCACTTCGACAGCGTGTTCCAGCGACGTGCGCCAGTGCGAGAAGAAACAAAAGAGAAGGAAAAAAAGAAAAAGAAACCGACGATCTCGATCTATATAGTTATTTTGATCTAGATCATGGTGATCGTCGAGGGTTCTGACTCGTCCGATCTGGCGGTCGACACCAGAAAGGAGGAGTTCAGCAAGGACATGACGCATCTGGAGGACCTGCTCTCGAAGCTGAACCCCATGGCCGAGGAGTTCGTGCCTCTGTCCCTCGTCAATGGCGCCGCAGCGGAGGGATTTATTCGAACAATCTTCTGAACCACGACGGGTTCGAAAATAGGGAGTTTGGAGGGGAAGGAAAGAGAATGGTAGGGTTTTTTTTAATTTTTTTATTTTCAGTTTGATCGGTTTGATTGATTTATTATTATTATTTTTTATTTTCTCGTGTAGAGGAAGAATGGGTACGGTCAGGGACGGCGCAGGATGAACAACGAACGAGTGTGGCACGCAACGCGAGGAGGTGATCAGGAGGACTGTCCACGTGTCCGACATCGATCAGCAGGTAGTTTTATAAAGATTAGAATTCATGAGAATTAGAATATCCAGAACTTTCTATATATAGCGCTTTTTTTAAAAAATTTTTGCGAACATTGATTGTTGGGATGGTGGAAAAAAAGTAGGCACTTGAATGATTTTTCTATAGTTAGCATAGTTGATTACTAGAACTTAGTTTAGATTGCAGTTTGCTTGTTGTGTTAGGCTTATATATGAATGCTTGACCCACATGTGCACATACATATTAACCATTTTGTCAACTAAATAACCAAGTGGTGAGGCACATTGATGCCCATACATGGGTCATTTCCTGGCAGGTCTGCGCCGAGATGTGACAAATGATATCATAGCTACCTTGTTGATTCATGGTCTACTAAGTTGAGATTGGGCCATTTACACGGGTTGTGACAAGGACGTTGCATCTTTCAGTCAAGGAGATTATGGTTATGTGAAATACCAAATAGTTTTACGTTGAATGGAAGATTAGAATTTGTTAAAAGTTATGTATGAATGCTCGAGTCCCATACGTACATACATGTAACCGTTATGGTAAATGGATAGCCAAGTGGCAAATGCACATTGAGACACATGTATGGATCGTGTCTCTTGGGCTAAGGAGATGATTATAATTGATCGCTTTCCATCTATGCCACCACAATTTTGTGACTACTTTGGGCTAAAGGAAAGGATTACAATTGGAATTTAAAATATGTTTTGGTGACCCTTAGAGCCTTACTTATACATGTTGACGGGCTTGGTTGAACTTGACCCGTCGGGTCAGTGTCGGGTCCAACCTAAACGGGTCGGGACCTGGTTGAGCATTAACAGGTTGACCATAATCCAACCCAACCCAATTACCACCCCTAACTGTGACCATGACATCTATCTACTTGTTATCTAAACCTAAAATCTCTTCCATTTAGTGCTAAGTCAAACTTTAGCAATGATAATAGGGATAGTGGATTTTTCTATGCTACTTTCTTTTTTCTGGTTGGTATAGGGTGTAGTGAGTGAATTGCATCTGTTGGTTTGTTTATCAGAATGCATCTTGCATGCATGTAAGATGTCCGAAGAGATATTAGACTCTTTTTAGTAGAAAAGATTTTGGGTACAATCACAAATGTTATATTAAGTGTATTCTAATTGCCCGTAGTTATTATTTTATTATTTGTAGTTGTATTCGTTTTCGTTTTCGTATCTGTATCTTTTTTTTCATTTACTTAATTCTTGATTATTTTCTCTCATTATATTCCTAATACCCTATTTAATTTTCATCTCTTAACCCTAATCCTAAAATTCCATTTCCAATTTTAATTTTTTTTAATTTTTTCTTACTTTTTATCCTAGCTCTTCATTCTCATCATATGGACCACATGCAATTCTACCATCCCAAAGGTTATGGGTCAAGCTCTTGGGCTTGGAGGGGTTATGCGTCAAGCTCTTGGCCTTGGTGGTCACATGGGTGCCTAAGGTGGCACTCATGCACCAAGTTTTACCAGAGCAAAACATTTCCATATTTTTTTCCACTTCATTCTTTCTCCCTCCCTTTTCCTACTCAGAGAGAGAGAAAGAGAGAGAGGTGATACATCCTAAACATGATAGTAATCCTAAGGTCACATCCTAAATCTCTCTCTCTCTCTACACACAATAGAGAAGGAAAGGGGAAGGGAAGAATAAATAAAGAACGAAGAGGAGGAAAATAGGGGAGGGTTCCGGTGTGATGGAATTTGGTGCATTAGGACTACCTTCAACACCCATGTGACCACAAAGTTCAAGAGCTTGAGACATAACCCTTTCCAAGCCCAAGAGCTTGACACATAACCCATGGAAGCCATGGATGGATGAGATTAAATGAGGTTCATAGGATGAGAACGAAGGATTATGATAGAAAAAGGAAATAGACATTGGAATTGTAGGATTAGTTAGGGTATTAGGAACAAACTTAGAAAAGTAAATCAAGAATTAATAAATGGAAAAAATGGATACGGAAACGAATACAACTACAAAATAATAACTTTTTAACTACAATTATTACATGTGTTTCATTACGCACTCATTCCATGTGAAGTTACTGGTTAATTGGATTGCTCAGATGATTAATTGCAATTACACAACCTCTAGAATTTTGATTAAATGGCCACCAGATTAATCTGATTGAGCGTCTGATTACTATATGAAATTTTTTGGCTGTAAATGCTTTTTGAGAAATACTGGTAAACATTAACCCAGGATCATCTGGTACTGTTAGAATTGTAAATGTTTGTCTAAGGTATTGCTTAACTGTTTTTGGCTTGACTTATTATACAATTATTTGGAAAAGGGAAACTTTTATTGTTGTTGAACATGTTTGCTTCTAAAGCTTGGAAGATCTTAGATAAAGATTCAACCTAACTGTGGTTCTTTAGGTCACTGAAGAAGAACTTGCAGCACTTTTCATCAACTGTGGCCAGGTAAGTACATGTTTACTTTGCTTTTGTTAGATCTTTATGGACTGTAATTGTAAAGGTTGGTACTTCTGAACATTCTCTTTTCAATCTCCTAGTTGCAGGTTGTTGACTGTCGCGTATGTGGTGATCCAAATTCTGTTCTACGTTTTGCTTTTATTGAGTTCACTGATGAGGGTAACCTCCTTCATATGGCCAAAGTTTTAACATTTTTTGTGAACTTTTGTTTTTACTGGAACCATAATTCATTTGATGTCATGGATAATGCTACTGCAGAAGGTGCAAGGGATGCTTTAAGCATGTCAGGAACAATGCTTGGTTTTTACCCAGTAAAGGTGCTTCCTTCAAAAACTGCAATTGCTCCTGTAGACCCAAAACTCTTACCAAAGGTAGAATATGAAAACTGTAAGAGTATTCCATTCACTTCTCATCACGAAAATTTTCCTTTCCCCTCTTTTTGTGCGCATGTGTAAACCATCATGTAGTAGATCTTCGTAAAGTATCCCTTAACATAATTACTGAGCTGATTATCATTTGCTTTTAGTCTGAAGATGAGCGAGAAATGTAATGCCCATATCTCGTATTACGTATTGGGAATACGTGTACGTATTTCGGGCCCGTATTTTGGTTTTTCATAATTAGTTAGCCTTGGATTTTTATTTATTTTTTGCATGTTGCATTTGCATGGTTCATCATGACATGGCATTGGCTTGGTTTGGTTCGGTTTAGGGGGTTTGGCTTGGTTGGATTTTATGTGGAGAACCACTCCCACCTACCACCACTCCCACCATAAATATCTATCCCACTCTCTCTCTCTTCCATTATACTCATTACTCATTTCTTCTTCTCCATCTTTACTTCTCTACCTACCAGGAGAGAGGGAGAGCTTAGGCAAGTGCATCTTGCTTCATGGAGGAACTCCATTTTTATTGTTCCATTGTTTTTCTCATTAGTTTCTAACCCACTTTAGTACTTGTCATTTTTTATTTCCATGGTTAAATTTTCGTAGATCTAGCTTTATGGTATTTTTTGGTTCCCAGGATTTTGATCCATCAAACTTGCATATTTTGCTAAGTTGATGATCCCATGGTTGCAGAGAATTTTCTTTGGTCCAATTTTGACCTACGAGAAATTTCTGAGCCGCATGGACATTTTTGCACTCAGCCGCATGGCATTAATGCAATAGCCAACACTTACTTTTGCATGCATTATTTAATACAATACAATCAGTGAGCCGTATAGGCACCACTATTTAATGAATTTGAGAGTGGAATGCATCAGCACCCACGTGTGCCCATAGGCAATTATTAGTAATGCCTTGTTAATGTATTTTTCCTAGAATGAGCTGCATGGCCTATAAAGGCATTGGCATGGCCGCATGCAAATTTTTCCTCCTTCTCTCTATTGTAGCCGCATGCATTCTTAGTATTAAATGTAATGTTGCCTAGCCGCATACGTTTTTGGAAGGCATTGAATGAATGCTTGCTTGGAAGCATTGGATGAATGCTCTGCAGGAAAGCATTAAATGCTTTGCTTGGAAAAGCATTAAATGCTTTGCTTGAGTGCTTGCTTCAGAATAATTTGAAAGCATTAAATGCTTTGCTTGGAAAAGCATTAAATGCACTTGTGTGCTTGCTTCAGAATAATTTGAATGCATTTTGCTAATGCATTCTTATTGGCTTTGATTCCTTAATGCGCACGTTCTGGAGTAATATGGTCAAAAGCATTATTAAATGCATCTTCTAATGCATTGGACTAATGTTTTGATTCAATTCTTTAATGTATTTTTTCTAAACCTAGCCGCATATGAATTGATTTCAATGTAATTTTCTGAGCCAGCCGCATAAAGGCTTAGAAATGCAATGCTAATATTTAATGCTTGTCATTATATGTTTAATGCATTAATAACTGCACTTTTGAGCCAGCCGCATGGCCTTTTTAGCTAGCTTTTGCTTGCTTGCAATTTAAGCTTGGCTGCATGCACTTCAATGTTGACCGCATGGCTTTTGTACTTGGAAGGCATACTATTAATAGTGTAATCATTGCTTGGCCACGTGAACTATTAATTTAATGGTTCACATGAACCTTTTCTTATTGCATTAATTGTGGGGGTTCCCACATAGCTTTCTTTAGTTGACTTGCTTGCTGAAGTAGAAATTTGCATTTAATGAGGGTCCCACTGTCTTTTGTCTTATTTGATTTTATGGCATATTTATTGTTTCCTGGCCGCATGGGTGGCCTCCCACTCTCTTTGACCGCATGTTTGTTCTCCACTTTTGGACCACATGGGTCCCATTTTGATTGTTTAAATGTTTTATTTGGCTAAATTGTGGTCAGAATTTCTTCCCACTCCCAACATGAAAGTTGTAGAGTTTCTCTTTAGCTTCAAGAATATATATTATATATTTATTATTACTTAATTGTGCCCATTTCTCCTCTCCTTGATAAATTAGAAGGACTTGACAGTGACCCGTAGTGGTGCACACTTGACAATGAACTTGACATGATAATTTGACCTGACAATTTGACATGATAACTTGACATGATAATTCTTGATAGTGGCCCGCCGTGGCGCACTCTTGACATGATAAACCTGACATGATATTCCTTGAAATGCTGTTGCGACGGCTAACACGACATGACATGATTGAATGACCTGGACACCGTGGACGATTGTGCTTGTACAAATGAACCCATCTTGTCTTGCATCATGTCTAGGACGGGGATCCCTGAGTACCACGGTCAGGGGTACCCACTGAAATCGACTAAGGCTAACAACTAGAATAAATCCAGTAGTCATGAAGAGATTTCCCAGCTACAGGCAATCCCGTTATCTGGGCGCCCCACTTAGGATCTGTAGCCTGCCGTCGAGTAGGGCACATTTCCAGCACACTGTCATGTGTTGCACTCTCTAAGTCACCTAAGGGTACATGCATTTTCTGGATGATGTACCCACTTGAATTCAACTCTAATTGCGTCTGGATGCCTGGATGGTCTGCAGGGCTTGTGGCTGTGGAACAATCTCACTGCATCTTGCTAGTAATTAGGCCTGTGATAACCCTAGTTAGTTAAAGTATCAAGCCGTACTTATTGCTTGGCCGTGAATGTTGGATGAAGTTTACCAGTCTATTCTTGTCTTGATCTTGTACAAGATTGTCACATGACCTGTTTTTATTTTATCTTGCCGATAAATAGTGGGAGAAACCAAGTTCAGTTCAGACGAAGGGTTACAACTCCGGTCCTTGTTTGGTTTACGGGTTGTAACCTGGTTATCTGAATAGTCCCAATGGTTATCTCATCGTATATCACCTGTCCTGTTTTCTTTAATTACTGTCTTTTATATTATTACTCTTGTGCTGATTGCTGGTTTTAGTTCTTAAGTGAAGCCTCCTTTGTGGCATTTGCTCTTTCTGGGATCTGACCCAGCTGGTTTTGTATGGCCAGATACCAGAGCAGCACCAAGGGATCACCGACTTTCCAGCCCGATGGTGAACACCAGGCGTAACCAGGGCAACGAGTGGGTTTATTTTGCTCTCCCACTCTATTGTAAAATTATTCTTTTGAGGCGTTTAGCCGCCGAGCAAGTGTTAGCTCGTGTACATTTTACTTACTGTCTGCCTACGAGCTGTAACATGATTGGCAACCTAGGGTTGATCATGTATGACTAAAAATCTTGCTAGTCCTCACATTTTGTAACGACTAGCTTCATGATCAGCTGAATATGTAATATTTGGGACGCCTTACTATTGTATATTTGGTGATCTTACATCTTGTAACTCTATTTACTTGCTTGTGATTGAGACACTAGGCTTGTTATTGACCTTAAGAGACTGATGGCTTGTAGATAAACCCATATATCTAGACAGCCGTAACCGTATAGTGGAGTGGATTCCATTTTATTATACGTAGCTGGCTATGTCTGCCCCCGCTCTCCAGTATTCTGGTTCTGGGGCGTGATATAGTTTAAGTGGTGGCCCATGCAGGTCTTGTAAATCAAGATATGTGAGGGTTTATCGAATAGATGTCTCAATCAGTACTCGCCCTTGATCTCTGCTCGTATCCTCTTGATCCCTGAAAATTCTTGTCCTGATCACATGCTTATAATCGTTGATCTTTCCTGGTCCTTCCTTATTGTTCCCATGTCGTCTTTTTCAGTGGCATTATTCCTAGTCCTACCGATCAGCAAGGCGGAGCGTCTCCCGTGGACCAGCAACCAGAAGATCAGGTCCAGCACTCAGGAGCAGCCTCTCGAGTCATGCCTACCGGGGATCCAGAGCCACCAGTTCAGCCAGTTTAGCCTGCAGAGCCTGATGATGGTACTTTGGTAGGTCTCATCAGGACATTGTTAGCTTTCCAAGATCGCCGAGGAGATGCCTTGCAACAGGCAGTGGTAGATGCTCTGAACAGAGGTGGAGATCATGGGAACCGTACAGCGAACAGTTTCAAGCGCCTGAACCCTCCCTTCTTTGATGGCAGCGAAGATGCTATTACTGCTGATGCATGGCTCCAGGATACAGAAGTGGTTCTAGAGGCAGCCAGAACCCCAGAAGACGAGAAGGTGGCCGTTGTGCGCCTGCAGTTATTAGATCTTGCCCGCAGCTGGTGGGCAGCACAGGCCTGGGATTAGTGGCCCCTATTCCATGGGCAGTATTCAGGGAGAGATTCCAGACCAAGTACTTCGATGCGGTGGCTCGGTACGATCTACAGACCAAGTTCACCAATCTGAAGCAAGGAGGCAGGACGGTCGACGGGTATGCGGCCGAGTTCTCCAGGCTTAGTCGGTTTGCTCCCACCTTGGTGGCGACCGAGTTTGACAGAGCCCAGCGGTTCCAGCAAGGGCTCCATCTCGAGATTTTGTTGGCAGTAGAACAGTTTGAGCATCAGACCTTCGATGCAGTGTTGAGAGCAGCCCGGAGGCATGAGTATACCTCCCACAGGATCGTGGACCGGACCGGAGGTCGGAAGCGATCTCATGGCCAGATGACCCAGTCGACAGCACCAGCCCCGACAGTTAGGGATTTGACAATTGGAACTCCGAGGCAGGCGGCCTCAGTGACGTCAGTCACGTCCCCTCAGCAACAGAAACCGAAGCAGTCTTCCGCAATGGGCTGCACTCATTGTGGGAAGCCAGGACACGTTGTTTCAGAGTGTCGCAGAGCTCAGGGATTGTGCTCGGCTTGTGGAGCACCGGACCACAAGATAGGGTCCTGTCCGAATAGGGCCAGTTCATCATCGGCCCAGAATAGTCCCTCGGTAAGGGGACCAGCCCCAGTCCAGCAGCAGCAGCAGTATCCATTGCCGAGGCCATTGCCGCCTCAGGCCCAAGTGTTTCAGCAGCAGTACCAGCCTCCGAGGCCATTGCCGCCTCAGGCCCTAGCCTTCCAGCTACAGAGACCCCAGTAGTATGTCCAGGTCCAAGCTCAGATCCAGAACCGGCAGAGAGGTTCCTAGCAGGATATCCTTCCTCTTTCTCGTGCCTTCGATTTCCTTGCTTACATACATGATTGATTGATTGATTGATTGCTTAGTATAGCTTGTCATTGCAATCTCTAGCCTCTTGATTAAATTCCGAGGACGGAATTCTTTTAAGGTGGGTAGAGTTGTAATGCCCATATCTCGTATTACGTATTGGGAATACGTGTACGTATTTCGGGCCCGTATTTTTGGTTTTTCATAATTAGTTAGCCTTGGATTTTTTTTTTGCATGTTGCATTTGCATGGTTCATCATGACATGGCATTGGCTTGGTTTAGTTCGGTTTAGGGGGTTTGGCTTGGTTGGGTTTTATGTGGAGAACCACTCCCACCTACCACCACCCACCATAAATATCTATCCCACTCTCTTTATTATTACTCATTACTCATTTTTTCTTCTCCATCTTTACTTCTCCACCTACCAGGAGAGAGGGAGAGCTTAGGCAAGTGCATCTTGCTTCATGGAGGAACCCCATTTTTATTGTTCCATTGTTTTTCTCATGAGTTTCTAACCCACTTTAGTACTTGTCATTTTTCATTTCCATGGTTAAATTTTCGTAGATCTAGCTTTGTGGTATTTTTTGGTTCCCAGGATTTTGATCCATCAAACTTGCATATTTTGCTAAGTTGATGATCCCATGGTTACAGAGAATTTTCTTTGGTCCAATTTTTACCTACGAGAAATTTTTGAGCCGCATGGACATTTTTGCACTCAGCCGCATGGCATATTAATTCAATAGCCAGCACTTACTTTTGCATGCATTATTTAATACAATAAATCAGTGAGCCGCATAGGCACCACTATTTAATGAATTTGAGAGTGGAATGCATCAGCACCCACGTGTGCCCATAGGCAATTATTAGTAATGCCTTGTTAATGTATTTTTCCTAGAATGAGCCGCATGGCCTATAAAGGCATTGGCATGGCCGCATGCAAATTTTTCCTCCTTCTCTCTATTGTAGCCGCATGCATTCTTAGTATTAAATAATGTTGCCTAGCCGCATACGTTTTTGGAAGGCATTGAATGAATGCTTGCTTGGAAGCATTGGATGAATGCTCTGCGGGAAAGCATTAAATGCTTTGCTTGGAAAAGCATTAAATGCTTTGCTTGAGTGCTTGCTTCAGAATAATTTGAAAGCATTAAATGCTTTGCTTGGAAAAGCATTAAATGCACTTGTGTGCTTGCTTCAGAATAATTTGAATGCATTTTGCTAATGCATTCTTATTGGCTTTGATTCCTTAATGCGCACGTTCTGGAGTAATATGGTCAAAAGCATTATTAAATGCATCTTCTAATGCATTGGACTAATGTTTTGATTCAATTCTTTAATGTATTTTTTCTAAACCTAGCCGCATATGAATTGATTTCAATGTAATTTTCTGAGCCAGCCGCATAAAGGCTTAGAAATGCAATGCTAATATTTAATGCTTGTCATTATATGTTTAATGCATTAATAACTGCACTTTTGAGCCAGCCGCATGGCCTTTTTAGCTAGCTTTTGCTTGCTTGCAATTTAAGCTTGGCCGCATGCACTTCAATGTTGACCGCATGGCTTTTGTACTTGGAAGGCATACTATTAATAGTATAATCATTGCTTGGCCACGTGAACTATTAATTTAATGGTTCACGTGAACCTTTTCTTATTGCATTAATTGTGGGGGTTCCTACATAGCTTTCTTTAGTTGACTTGCTTGCTGAAGTGGGAATTTGCATTTAATGAGGGTCCTACTGTCTTTTGTCTTATTTGATTTTATGGCCTATTTATTGTTTCCTGGCCGCATGGGTGGCCTCCCACTCTCTTTGACCGCATGTTTGTTCTCCCACTTTTGGACCACGTGGGTCCCACTTTGATTGTTTAAAGGTTTTATTTGGCTAAATTGTGGTCAGAATTTCTTCCCACTTCCAACATGAAAGTTTAGAGTTTCTCTTTGGCTTCAAGAATATATATATATATTTATTATTACTTAATTGTGCCCGTTTCTCCCCTCCTTGATAAATTAAAAGGACTTGACAGTGACCCGTAGTGGGCACACTTGACAATGAACTTGACATGATAACTTAACCTGACAATTTGACATGATAACTTGACATGATAATTCTTGATAGTGGCCCGCCGTGGCGCACTCTTGACATGATAAACCTGACATGATATTCCTTGAAATGCTGTTGCGACGGCTAACACGACATGACATGATTGAATGACCTGGACACCGTGGACGATTGTGCTTGTACAAATGAACCCGTCTTGTCTTGCATCATGTCTAGGACGGGGATCCCTGAGTACCACGGTCAGGGGTACCCACTGAAATCGACTAAGGCTAAAAACTAGAATAAATCCAGTAGTCATGAAGAGATTTCCCAGCTACAGACAATCCCGTTATCTGGGCGCCCCACTTGGGATCTGTAGCCTGCCGTCGAGTAGGGCACATTTCCAGCACACTGTCATGTGTTGCACTCTCTAAGTCACCTAAGGGTACATGCGTTTTCTGGACGATGTACCCACTTGAATTCAACTCTAATTGCGTCTGGATAGCCTGGATGGTCTGCAGGGCTTGTGGCTGTGGAACAATCTCACTGCATCTTGCTAGTAATTAGGCCTGTGATAACCCTAGTTAGTTAAAGTATCAAGCCGTACTTATTGCTTGGCCGTGAATGTTGGATAAAGTTTACCAGTCTATTTTTGTCTTGATCCTGTACAAGATTGTCCCATGACCTGTTTTCTTATTTTATCTTGCCGATAAATGGTGGGAGAAACCAAGTTCGGTTCAGACGAAGGGTTACAACCCCGGTCCTGTTTGGTTTACGGGTTGTAACCTGGTTATCTGAATAGTCCCAATGGTTATCTCATCGTATATCACCTGTCCTGTTTTCTTTAATTACTGTCTTTTATATATTATTACTCTTGTGCTGATTGCTGGTTTTAGTTCTTAAGTGAAGCCTCCTTTGTGGCACTTGCTCTTTCTGGGATCTGACCCAGCTGGTTTTGTATGGCCAGATACCAGAGCAGCACCAAGGGATCCACCGACTTTCCAGCCCGATGGTGAACACCAGGCGTAACCAGGGCAACGAGTGGGTTTATTTTGCTCTCCCACTCTATTGTAAAATTATTCTTTTGAGGCGTTTATCCGCCGAGCAAGTGTTAGCTCGTGTACATTTTACTTACTGTTTGCCTACGGGCTGTAACATGATTGGCAACCTAGGGTTGATCATGTATGACTAAAACTCTTGCTAGTCCTCATATTTTGTAACGACTAGCTTCATGATCAGCTGAATATGCAATGTTTGGGATGCCTTACTATTGTATATTTGGTGATCTTACATCTTGTAACTCTATTTACTTGCTTGTGATTGAGACACTAGGCTTATTATTGACCTTAAGAGACTGATGGCTTGTAGATAAACCCTCATATATCTAGACAGCCGTGACCATATAGTGGAGTGGATTCTATTTCATTATACGTAGCTGGCTATGTCTGCCCCGCTCTCCAGTATTCTGGTTCTGGGGCGTGACAAGAAATGTGCTCAAGGACTATCTATTGTACAAATTTTGATAAGAAGGTAAGAGTTTAGATTATAATTAGTCAGCACAAGTTTTTTGTTCTTGCACAAAATCTCAACAACAATTTCCTATGAATGCATTATTTGTACAGGTGACACAAGAGGATGTAAAGCTCTTCTTTGAGTTATTATGTGGACCGGTTTGTCACACAACTGGTGTATTTTAGTATTCTATTTATATTTATTAAGTGTTATAAATTGGCAATTTGTTGTTGAATAGTCAAGGAAATTTATAGAATATATGTTGCATGCCACAGGTCTATCGTTTTAGGTTGCTTGGAGGTTATAGTCACTCCACTCGCATTGCTTTTGTTGAGGCTCTCCCACGACGGCACCGGCTGCAGCAGCACCGAGTCGTCGCTCAGCTGCGACACTACTTCTCTTTGGGACTCCCGATATCTTCAAGAGATGGCAGAGAGAAGATCCATGGTCAGAATCTACTTAAGTAAATATTTCCAATAATTTGGTTAGCAAAAGAGAGATTTATTCCTATTTTTTGGGTACATTCTGTATTTGGATATTCAATGTAATGAAGATGTTGATATGTACTCTATTTTGAGAAATGTAATAAAGATGGTGATATATAATGTTAAGTTTTTGGAATGTAATATATACTGTGCAGTATAGAGCATTATAAATATGCTAATTTGAATAGTATAAAGTGTTATAAATGTGCTGCATTGAGCCTATACATATTATCTTTTTATAACGTTTTAAAATTGTTCTGAATTGTGCACTATATATTAACTATTCATAACGCTTTTATAGAAACTATTCATGACGGTTTTTTATAACGCTTTTAAAAAACATTTATAATACCCGTTTTCATAACGGTTGCTGTGAAAAAAAAGCGTCATGGTTCGTCATTAATGACGCTTTTTAGCCGTCATTAAAAGGGCTTTTTGTTGTAGTGAATGGAAGTAATGAAGAGAGAGAAGGGGTGGTTGGGTTTTATAAAGAGCGGGGATGGTTCAACATATTGAACCAACCATCAAAATAAACCAAACCAGGCCATCCAAAGCAAGTCAAGTTGGACCAACCCAACCCAAGGTCAACCCTAGTCAAGATACATCAAGGCAAGCAATAAAGAAATACGAAAATAAAGTAAAATAAAATACGGGTCAAAATTCATATACGTACACTAGAAATACGTATAACGAAAAACGGGAGTGATAGTTTGGCCAATTTTATTGAATAACTTTACCACTCATTCTAGAGTTAATGGTACTCACTCAATCATTGTGTTTCTATGACTTAGTCGCTATTACGCCCTGTCACGGGACTTATAACAATTATACAAGGTGCATTATAATTCATCAAACACGAGGGTCGTAGGCTGCGGCTAACTCACTCATCCATACGCATCTCAACATGTCCACTTGCAGTTGCATTCGAGTTCATCATATCGCTAAGTCTGGATCGTGCACATATTCAAGGCATCCCCCGAATATATATATTTCAACCAAGCTTACTGATAGTGAAGTCAGACAAGCTACTCGTGATAGTTTCAAATTGCCGGTCATTTTACTAATTTGACTAATATCGAACTCCAGTTCGTTTCACTATCGTCTATCTCGATCTTCGAGATGACCCGATTCGTTTCTCAAGCGTTCTCATCTTACGATATCAATACGATACTTCTTGCAGAGTCGACCAAAGTTCAAGTAATTTTCGTCCGATCCAAAACCAAGCATTTTACTATCATCAAGTACATCTTCCCAGCAATAATTCGATTCGTTACCCCAACTTTTCTTGCGCATTATCGATTTCTATCATTCATTTCGTTCGGGTCTGATATTAATATCGCTTGCGCATACTTCCAGTTCCACGTCCTAACTCTAAGTCTTGTTGCCCAAGATCTATCGTCCATCCGAATGATTTTCTAAAGTCGGTCACACAGGTTCAATCACTCGGCACATGGTTTTCTACCTATCCGCTAGGTCAGCTCACATGGTCATTGTTATAACTCAAGTTTGCGGTTCATCATGCAAACTCGTTGTACGATGTTCGCCCCAATCCTATGGTCAAACCATTGTTCATTCGTACGAGATACTCTACCCAAGCTCATTTCACTCAGATTTCTAATATTGAACAGAGATCATTCTATTCACATCAAGATAATTATCGCGTGGTGTTCGAAACTATTCAGCAAAGCCATCCTACGGTAGGTTCTGCTCAATCAATTACTTGGCATATTAATATTACACGTCTAAACTAGCAATTTGTATAGTCTCTCTCTTCAAACATGTTTGATATAATCTACTTATCCATCCTATCCAATTCACGTATTCGATCATAAGGTTGTGTAGCACAACAATATATCACGCCCCAAATCTTCCACAAGTCCGATTATCTATGCTGGACATGAAATCACCATGCCAATGCTCCCGCAGGATAATCGTCCTAATCGGGGCGTAACTATTACTTTGAGTCGAGACTAGTTCATTCTCGATACGCACATTGGTCTACTCAATTCTTAAACTTACTTTTATAGAAGCATGAAAAATTTGCAGTAATAAAGCCTTATGCTCCCAAGCCAAAGAGAATATATGCGCCCAACCAGTGAAGCTCTATGCTCCCAGCCAGTGAGGCTCTATGCGTCCAGCCAGTGAAGCTCTATGCGCCCAGCCAGTGAAGCTCCATGTGCCCAGCCAGTGAAGCTCCATGCGCCCAAGACAAGCTCCCCCAAAAGGAGGGCATATAGCATGAGACATGGCTATGCGCCCAAGCCTGACTCAGTCAAAGCCATGATCAAAATGTGCACCGAAGCGTACGGCCACGTCAGTCTCCACGAGCAATCGTGCACCGAAGCATACGGCCACGTCAGCACCACGATCAACCCACGACTACGCAGCCTGCATGCGCCTACATCCTATGCACCCAAAGCAGGACTATACGCCCATATGAAAACTAGCGTATTTCCTCATGTAGGCGCATAACATCATTCCAGCCCAGAAACTACTATAAAAAGGGGTCTCATCCCTCTTCAAAGGACAGAACGAAGAGCATTTTCAAGAGCCAAATTGCTGCACTTCTTGCTAGTGAGCCGAGAGTTAGCAATTTTCTTAGGTTTTCTCCCACTTTTGTAATCGGAGTGTCAACGGAGTAAAGGAGCAACTGCCTCTCGATCTCCATTGTCCCATTCTCCATAATTCTTTTTTGTACTCGGGGATCCTCAGCGCAGGATCTCTCAGGTGTACTCGATTTGTGGTACCTTGTACCAATAAAGAAAAGATAGCATTTCTTCTTCTTTATGTGTATGTCCACAAAAATGGTGACTCTGCTGGAGACTACCTTTTTCTCTGACGAAAAGCTGGTGATGCAATCTGATATCGACAAAGTGGAGAGCACTCAGAAGATGCTGATCGTAAAATTCAATCAGCAGGCGTTCGAAGAGATGCTCTCGAGGGATGGCTCTACTCCCTCAAAATCAGCGAAGCCAAACAAGTCTCGCAAGACTTGGCTTCCGAAGGCTCGCTGTGCATATCCTGCTAGTGTCATAAAAGATATGCAACTTGAGGACTCTGCCACGTGGGCGCATGACTCTGCCACAGAAGCTCCACAAATAAAGAAGGCTCACACAGTTCCGGGCTCTACTAGCCCAGCGACTTCTTTCCTGCGCAACCAACAACAGAGTGTTCGATACTTGAGACTTGGCAGAGAAAAGCACTACGATGCCAAGAATCGAGGTATTTGACACTCTGGGCAAATCCAATGAGGCCCATAAACGAAGGAGGCGAAGTTGGAAGAAAACAGCACTGCTCCACCAAGCATGCACCCAAAGGGGCGTTTGGGCGCATAACTCCAATCAGAATGCTTCTGTCTTCGACAGATTGGGCATCCATGGTCATGCACCCAAGGCTATGTGCCCAGGCTCACTTGATCCATACTATGTGCCCGCATCAAGGAGGCTCAGACATGCTGCCAAGAAACATGCGCCCAAGGCCAGTCTCCAAGGCCTATGCGCCCACAACAAAAAGACAGGCCCCAACGCGTATAGCATGGAACAGTCTTCAAGGACATCACAGAACTTAGGTGTAGGGGTTGACCTGTACGTGAACTAAGTCTGGATGTGCCAACTCTCCTTACGAACCCGCATGCAAAGCTCGACGATGCATGCAACATGGGTTGTAAGGCAAAACTCCCTTCTGCTGACTTACGTGACATGATGAATCATAAGCGTAAAGCGAGGAAGGACATAACAATCCATAGTACACATCCGTGCACCAGTATTATTATCAACTGTTATTGCTCTAAAGTAACAAGTGTGCCTCAGAGAAAGTCTGTGTTTCGACGGCTGCACTTTTCTGACGATGAAAAGCCGCTATGTGTCTCATCCAACATGGCTTCATGGGGTCCTCCTTACGGAAGCCCCAATCAAAGATGGTGGACCACGAACCCAACTTTCTCTCTCAGTTCTGCGAGAAGAAGAAGACGAAGTCTACCAACAGATGGCCAACAGGCTGTCACATCTGAAGGAGTCTATATGGGCACCCGATCAAAGGCGAGATTCCGTACAGAAGGCGAAAAAATCCTAATCTAGGGATAGTATTCCCTCAGAGTCTGAAGCGGATGACCTTCACACTGGAGATAGCCTTCTAAAGGACGACGATCTCTCCGAGTCTAATGGTGACTATCTACCTCCTCTACCTGAAGACGAGGGACTTGCCCACTCAGAGATAGACAGTATCAGCACTAGTTGAACTGTTTCCTCTGTTCATCCTCGCATGTTATCTACATACATGGCGGACAGAGAAAGAACTGAAGAAGCTAGTGATCAGACCAGCAAACGGCTAGAGGATCTTGAAACAGCATCCGTCAAGGTCACTGATATGCTTAACAGTATCATGGCGGTCCAAGCTGCTAGGCAGTCCCTCCACCTCAATAAAATGTCTCAGCTCATGCTAGTCCAGTTCATAGCAACAACCCGCCTTCGCTACAAAAGGAGTATTATTCTGTTGCGTCTCCTCTAAATCGTGCAAATGTCGGAGGTGGTCCTTCGCCAATGACTCCTGACAACCGTTCAACAGCCATTTCCCAACACCTGCTCAATCAACAGGATGCAATTGATTCCCTGGTCGCCCATCTCGACACTATCTCACACAAAGACGAGCTGCAGAAGATGGGGATATCTCAACCTTATTCCCCTGAGTAGGAGAATGCTACTTGACGTCCTAACTACAAGCCGCTGACGCTGAATTCATTCGACAAATTGACTTCTCCTCGTCAACACATGACATACTTCAACACGCAGACTTTACACTTACCCAGGGACGATCCATTCTCGTCAAAACTTTTTATTAGCACCTTGCAGGGGGTAGCTTTCGAATGGTTCTGCACTCTACCTGACGGTTGCATCAACTCTTTTAAAGAATTGGAGAGGTTGTTCCTCAATAGGTTTTATGAAAGTGGCATGCATGTTAGTATGTCCACCCTCATCGAGACCAAGCAAAGGAGGACTGAGTCTGTCATCGCCTTCATCAAACGCTTCAGGCGGCTAGCACTAAAGATGCCCTTTGGCATACCAGATTCAGAACTTATGGATACTTTTCGACAAAACTTCCTTCCTACAGTGAAGTTTTGTCTAGGTATACATAAGTATGATACATGGCCCGCTTTCATTGGGGATGCGAATGCTGCTGAAAATGACGTCCCTTATCTGGAACTACTAGGGTTGAAAACACCTAAATCTGAAGACAAGGACAAGCATCCTCAAACTATCCCTGTCCGCGGGGGTAAAGGAAAAGAAGTCCTGAAGGTCGACACATCCAAAGGAGCTTCAAATTCTCAGGACGCCTCCGACAAGCCTAAGGAGACCTTCTCCTTTGATAAAGACGATGTCATTACCATCTTTCATACATTGACAAAGGATAATAAACCGACATTGCCTCCACCACAACGATCCCAAGTAATGTCTCTATCATCAGTACGTGCATCATTCCACCAAAGACTGCATCGTCCTGAAAAAGAAGATACAACAGCTTATCGACAGCCAGTGATCAACCTCGAAGCTGAAGACAAGGTTGTATCTTCTAACATGTGTGTGTGTATGTGTGTGTGTGTGTATATATATATATATATATATATATATATATATATATATATATATTAAAACAAACTACTACTCCAATTTATTAATGAAGACAGGAGTACCAACTCAGGTTACATCTTACACAAAAGATAAACGAACTACTCTATCAACCCCTATTTGTGCTTGCATCATCGAAGCCTTGTCAATCTGCCTGTGAATCTCGTTTACTAGCAACCCCGATGAGAACTTTCACCCTTCATATCGCCATTTATTGCAATTTTTCCATAAAACCCATATCACCGCCCCTACACAGATTTGTTTTTGATGAAGTCGTTTCCCGCGTCACCACCTCCGCAGCCTATGTTCCAGCGATCTACTTCTGCATGAAATCTGAAACACTTCCTGCATAACAACCCATACATCCCTAGCCAAATCCCCTGAGTTGAGAATGTGTTCAGTTGTTTCAACCTCACTATGGACACAGCAATGGTATTGAGAGGCCAAGCTATACCCGAGCTTTATGATCTGCTCGTCAGTAGGTAATTTGTTGTATAAAACTCTCCAAAGCAATATCGACCATTTATATGGAATACAAGGCCCCCAGATATGATTGAATAAGGCAGCTAATGGCCACTACCTTCTGGATATGTCCCAAGCCGAAGCCAAAGTAAATCGCCCATGAAGTCTTCGCCAGTGCAACCCCAAGTCATCCTGCAATACGTACTGCTCTGCCATATCCCTGCCTTCCAATAATCTCTTCCAGACATGAGAAGAATTAGATGTGATTCTGACTACACTTGGATTTACCTGAGAACAATATTTTGTCTTGAAAAACTGTACCCATAAGCTATCTTGAGATCTAAATTTCCACCATAACTTTATAGAGAAGGCCTTCATTACATCTTCTAGCCGTTTCACACCCAAACCAACCTCTGACTTCGTTCTTGCTATGTAATCCCAACCTAGCCATCGACGTTTAGGGGCCCCCTGGATCGAACCCCAAAAGAAATTACTGAAAATAGCTTCAATCTGTCTCAAAACCGAGCATGGTGGATTGCAAGCAGCAAGATTATAGACCGGTATGAAAGTGAGAACCGATTTGATTAATACCAACTTACCCCCAGGCGATAATAGCTTGTTGTGCCATCCCTCCACTCTAGATCTAATCTTCGTGATAAGTTCTTCATACATACTAGAATTCTGGTACCCAGCTGCCATGGGACACCCCAGATAAGTGAATGGGGGGAACTAATTTTAAAACCTGTGCGATCCACCAATTCATCCACACGTTCAGGGGGAGTCTTGTTCGATACATACAATGTAGTCTTGGCAGCATTAATTTTTTGGCCAGATGCATCCTCGTATCTGCTCAATGTGTCCTGGATCAGTGCTAATGATCTCAAATCCCCTGCTGAAAATAATAACACATCGTCAGCATACGATAAAAGAGTTAACGGTGCACATCCCCTCGGCGAGATAAATGGAGTAAACCCATCCTTCGACTGCAGAAGCTTCAAACTCCGAGATAATGTCTCCGCCGCAAGAATGAACAAAGCGGGGGATAATGGATCCCCTTGTCAAACTCCTCGAAATGCTTGAAAATATCCTGCCGATTCCCCATTGATGAGAGGTGAGAACCAAACATTATTTTGGATTCTAAGCATCATGTCGACCCACTTGTTATGAAACCCAAACTTACGTAACACTTTCAACAGAAAATGCCAATCTAACCGATCATAGGCCTTCATCATGTCTAATTTAATTGTAATATTACCTCCCCAATGCTTCTTGTTCATTTTAGCCACCATCTCATGCGCAAGCACAATGTTATCCACAATCTCCCGGCCACGGACAAAGCCACTCTGTTCGGGGGATATCAGCCGAGGCAAAATAGAGGATAAACGAATTGCTAGGATCTTCGAGATAATCTTATTGAAAACAGAGCATAAACTAATCGGCCTGTAATCAGTAAAGTGTCTCGGCTGTTTAATTTTTGGGATCAAAACTAATGATGTGTTAGTAATCTCGCGTGGAAGCGCGAACCCATCAAAAAACATGCTTACAGCCTCAATAATATCATCTCCGACTATATCCCAAGTACTAAGGAAGAATTTAGGAGTGAATCCATCTGGACCCGATGCGCTATTCATATCCAACGACTTGATCGTTGCAAACAATTCCTCTTTGGATGGCAATGCAATCAGGCTGTCGTTATCAGTATCCTCGATCAAACAAGGAATCACCGAAAGCAAATCTTCGTCCTCTGTAATATCTCCTCTCTGAAATAATGCAGAAAAATACTCCACTACATATGCCTTAATATGAGCTTTATCAACCAACACTGTATCATTCGGGGTTGATATGGAATGAATCATGAGAGCCTTCTTCTTATAATTCACACACTCATGAAAGTACGCCGAATTTTTGTCCCCTTCTAAATCCCACTTCACTCTAGATTTTTGCCTCCAAAAATCCTCCTCGACCCGAACACATTGTTTCAGTAATGCAACCGCATGGCCAAGTTCAATTCTATTCCTTTCCGATCCATCTGCTTCCAACTCTAGCTCTGCTGCAAGCACCTTATCTTCTGCCTCCTTCACTGCCTGAAATAAATCCCCATAGGTTGCCTGACTCCATTGGGATAAGACCTTCCTACAAGCTTTCAGTCGAAGTACAACCTTGGTAATACCATGCCGGTGATCCACTGAGCTCCAGGCTTCTGAGATTAGTTGATGAAAATCCTGATGTCCCGTCCAAAAATCTAAAAATCGAAATGGCCGACGACCACCTTGCTGTTGTGCTAACAATCGAACAAGAACTGGTGCGTGATCAGATTCTGTACGATTCAAATGTTCCTCAATCGAGCAAGGAGCTAATTGTTGCCATCTACTATCCAGGAAAACCCGATCCAGTCTTGATGCACGACGATCAGCGTTGTCCGACTTCACCCAAGTAAATGCACTCCTAGTGTACGGCAATTCTGAAAGTCCCACCGCCAAATGAAAATTTACAAATTCCTGCATGGAAATCTCATCAGCTCTTCTACCCCCTAGTTTTTCATCTGCTTTGAGGACAGCATTAAAATCCCCTCCTACAATCCAGGGCAAATGCTGCGAACTATGTAAATCAATAAGCCTCTCCCATAACAGCCTACGCCCTTCCTTCCTGTTGTCCCCATGCATAATAGATATCAGTGTCTCAGTCGGAAGAACTGGATCCCTCAATCAAACTGAAATAGCCTGATC
>JANAVB010003578.1:35000-50000 GCA_029216955.1 Iris pallida
CTCTACTCAACTGATCAAAGAGCTCATCTATCCGAGACAAAGGGTACTTATTATTAATTATGATATTGTTGAGGGCCTGAAAGTCAATACACATCCTAATGATCCCATCCTTCTTGGGCACAAAAAGCACCGGTGCTCCCCAGGGTGAAGCAATCGATCAAATAAAACCCTTCCCATCTAACTCATCAATCTAGGCCTTCATCTCTTTGCCTCCTTCGGGTTGATCATATTGCAATTTTGAGATAGCGGTGTTGATCCTGGCACTAAATCAATAGTGAACTCCATGTCTCGGTCTGGCGGCAGTTCCAACAAATCTTTAGAAAATATACCTAGAAACTCTGCAATGAGTGGATGCGGCAACTCCTTTTCTTCTGCGACGGCTCCTATGTAGACTCCTTCTGGCTTCTCAGCAATCTGCCTCCTGACTTCAAATGGTGGGCTCTCCGGCAGTCTAATAATTACTATCCCCTGATGACAATCTATCATGGAAAAATGCTCACTAAACCAATCCATCCTAAGGACTACATCGAATCCCGGGAGTGGCATTACGAGAAGATAGGCCCTAAATTCCCTTCTAGTTATACTAATAGGGCAATCATACATATCACTAACCGGTACTACTCCTTCTTCTGTCATAATCTGACAGTTCCTCCTAGTAGATACTGGTGTAAAGTTGTGTCTATGCAAGAACTCAAAAGAGAGAAAATTATATGTAGCGCCCGAGTCAAACAGTGCAACAACAGGAAATGAGTGAAGCAGAATAGAACCTGTAATCACATCTGGTGTAGTCTCATCCTTCTCAACTGCGGCCATAACATACGCTCGTCCCTTCTATGGAGCTCCCCTCTGCTGTTGATGGTGGGCAAAATGTTGCTTTTGAGTGGGCAGAGGCGGTCCCCTCGGTGGTGGTACAGGTGGTCCTCTCGGTGGTACAGCTGGTCCTCCAGCTCCTCTAGGTTCGATAGTTGCTCCAAGGGCAAGACGAGCGGTAGCCTGCTGACAATCCCACCTCTGGTGTGTAGAAGATCCACAGAACAAACAGAGTCCCAACCTCTTGTGATACACATCAAAGTGATGACCTGGCTGATGGCAGTATGCACAAGTGATTGTCGTCTGAGTCTGAATCTGCCTCTGTGGCTGGGGTACAGGAGCTCTAGCTAGACGATACGAATGATGGGGTGTTTGATGCTGAAGTAGCTTCGCCTAAGTGTTGGTCCACTTCGGTGGACCCTGGTAGTTGCTAGTGCCAACATCTCTATCCCTCTTGGTCCATGGGTCCATGCTCTTTTCGACTCCCTGGGCAACGCAAAGAATGTCTGCATAAGTCGTTGCCGTGCTAGTGGTAACCGCCATATGAATCTCTCGGACAAGTCCCTTCTTGAACCTTCAGGCTCTTTCCTGCAGAGGGCTCACCAAGTTTCCTGTAAAGCAGCTGAGTCGGCTGAACTTGAAAGTGTACTCGTCCACAGTCTTGCTTCCCTGCTGTAGTAGCTCAAACTATCTCTCGAGTTTGTCTCAGGCGATCTCCAGGAAGAACTTCTTCTTGAACAGCCTCTTAAAGTTTATCCAGAGAAGTCATGGAGCGGCTAGCTTTGGCTCTTCTCTAAACCATGCTCGAACAACAACGTACAAATACATGCTAGATGCCTCGACCTATAGGTCCTCAGGAATACAGGCTATCTGGGGTAGCCTCTCAGCGTTCTCTAGTCGCTTGTCGGCATAGAGAATCCCATATGTCCCGTAGAAGTCTAGGGGCTTAAGATTCTTGAAATCTCTAGCAATCCCCTATCTCGCTAGTAGTGGTGGAGTCTCCCTAGATCGAATCGCATCTGTAACTGTGGCTTTGAACTGAGCGGCCTGATCACTCTAGAAATCGATGAACTTCTGGTAGATCCCCATTAGTTGGGTGTTGTCAATAGTGATCGTCCGAGGAAGCAGAAGAGGTCGTAGAAGCTCTGGTGCCTCGAGTGTAGGGTGTTCAGTGGTCCCGATGTTCCGTGTATGAACCATCCTGAAATAGAAAAATAAACGATTGATTGATATGTCTTAGAAATTAATAAGCAAACTTAGTAATAATAAATATAACTATTTTCTTTGACCCTATGCTGTGATGAGTTTTCCTTTAGCAGGCTCTCTAATAGCACTCTAAAGCCTAAGTACCATTAGGAAGTGACCTGCATGGGCCACCACTAAAAATATGTCATGACCCGCTCCTGAATAATCGGATACGAGTCGGATATGCCTAGCCTACGTTGTAGACTCAACGTAGTAAGTTGTTCTAAGTATCTAAAGAACTCAAAGTAATATCATAAAATCCACATCACAGCATCTAATATGTCCCAGAGTTCATCGCAATACACCACCACCTGTCTAGCCATTATTATACATTTTACAACTAAGTCAAAGATAAATCCAGAAACAAAAATAAAGGTGTCAGTCCACATCCATAAGTACCCTCATAATACAATATCCAAAAGTAAAATCACTAGATAAATCTAAGTAATAAAACTAAAGCTAGATCTATACAGCTCCTAAGTCCTGAGTCATGGTGTCATCCTGCTCAACTAGGGCCTCGGGCTTCTGTCCATAGAAGGTAGAACATATAGCCTCAAGCTGACCTGCAACATATCTAGTCAGGAGCGGAGCAAAGTACAATCTTTAATAATGAAACAAGTACAACATGTGAACAAGTAAGAAAACAGGATGAACATGAACTGTAAATACATAAGCTAACAATATGAGACATGTAACAAAAGATCATGACATGTGAATTTGAAATACATACTAAAATATGTGACCGGCTGCATAAATATCACGAATAAGAGCAAATAAATGGTACGGCTTAATCACACGTGCATAGGTGTGAGATTAAGCTATCAACCTAAATCCTAAGTTGGGATTTGGTCATATATCCGTTGTATTTTCCCTCTCCAGTATACAAGTAAAAGATCATAAACCAATGTATAAGACCAAGTCGTGTAACACTGTTTCCAATATGAAAGACTACTGCATGAAGTAAATGAATCATAATCATAGAAGTACTTGCCTTGCTCTGGAAGTTCGGTAACGGAAATGCAGTACTCTCTATGTCCACCTAGAATAGGTACAAGTTTGGTTAAGCTCTAAATAATGGCAATTCACTAATATTACTAACTAATTAGTACTATTTGCTAACCATAAATTCTACTAATTAATATACATTCTAAAAGTTAGCAAGAAAATGACATAATATCATTTAGATAATTATTGGATCCAAAATATTTTATTAGTAAACCAATACTAGTTAGAAATATTTTCACTAACAAAATAATACTTAGCCAAAAATAGATATTCAATAGCTTATCTAAAGAGTACCAATAATATAACAATCATATGGGATAACATTATTAACAACAATAATAACTAATGATATTAACCATTTTATTAATAACAAATAAAATTACTAAAATCAGCAACTAGTCCAACCCAGTCAAGCCCAAGCCCACTGCTACTATCTTCTTCTTATTTAACAACAGACATAATATACAAAGCCCAATACCCAGTCAGGCCCAAGCCTACTGCTACTATTTATTCTTTTCTCTCTAATTAATTAACCCGCACAGCCCAACCATGTTTCCAAGCCCGACTTGGCCTACCTTTTCCATTCCAACCCTAATATAAAACCTCTCATCTCTCTCTCTCTTCATATTTTATTCAGCCGAACACACAAAACCTAAACCTAAATCCTCTTCTTCCTCCGTCGCAAATGTCATGCCCCGATCCGATGAATCGTTCGTCCGCGCATTGATTCAGCCACATCATTCCTTCTTTTTGGAGTGTGATGTTGTACTAGTTTGGAGTTCCACTCATCCAAGGCAAGATGACAGGTTCTCAAAATGGTTATATTTTACTTATTATTAGCAGCAGAAGAAACAGAGTGTACGAAATAATTTCTTTATTCAGTAGGCTGCAGAATTACAGAGTCTTTTAATAGCCCAAATAAATCATGCTAGATTGGCTTACAACACTCAAGTTCTCTTTTGCCCATAAAGGATTTTACTATTCCATACATCATGCCTTTTATATCTCGGCCACATCATCCCGTTGCAAGTCCGAACGTCAATGCGTTCGCACACCTCAAAATTCTATAGTATTCTATGCCTCAGCACGTTCAAGCGAAGCTCCACCGGGTGGGGGATCAGTACTAATCATCTCGCATACTGATATTAACCCACTTTACTAAATCGATATTAAGTAATTTATGAATCATATAGCTTAACTTATGATCTTGCTATATTTGCCTTAGGATCAGTTTTATGGCATATTCGAAAGCAGTAAAGCATGTATTCATGGTAAGCATGTTATCATTTATTCGCGTAAGCATACATGCAACATTCAGCAATCTCGTGTTGTTTCGTGATATGACTTCTTACCAACATCGACGCACTCATTCTTACATCGACGCAAGGTGAATATGCCTACCATCTTTTCCTGTCATTTTATAAGTGATCTTGGTGTAGGATCTCTGTGTGCCTATACTTTCAGCCTATCGTTCTTTTAACTATATGAAGGTCGTTGGCATCTTTGCGCTAAAATGGACTAAATTTCTCTTATCAAATTCGGTAACCCAATGCCCTCCCCATACGAGATGCTAGCTCATTTTGGAAGACGCCGAACTTACCATCATTGCGGTTCAACACATCGATAATCGGTCGCAAGTCATCTTACGGATGTGTGTCCACAAGATTAACCATCCCTCCTAGGCCTAACGGTCTCGGTGCCCCTGCCAATAACTCGTTAGAGGGAAATCACTCAACCCGTGCACGGGCAATAACTCAAGCCTATTCGACCATATAACGTACGTCTTACTCAAACAACTAAACATAGTCTTGAGTCCGAAACTCAGACTTCACATAGTCTTGCATTTCTCTTTCTTTCATTGTTCTCACTTTTTTTCCCTCTCATATTCTTTCTTTCTATGTTCTCACATTCTTTGTACGATTTCATTCTTTCTTTTGATGTTACATTGCATCGATTCAATGTCTAAATGAATGACTCGAAGGTCGCAAATATTTTAAGGCAGCATGCATGGTTATTCGATATTCTTCAACTCATGTATTTGATCTACGTCTCGATTCGATCTTTCAATGTGCTGGACTTATATTCATTTTCTCTGACTCGTGCCTCGAGGCATGCCTCGATAGGGTATTCAATATTCTATGGCTCGTGCACTAGGGCACTCGCCTCGATAAATTCTTTCAATGTTCTAGTCTTCTAACTCGTGCGTGGGGGCACGAACGACTCATGCACTAAGGCACTCGCCAATACAGTTATCCCATGTTCTTATGGCTTGCGCACCGAGGTGCTCGCCTTTGCGATATTTTGATGTTCTATAGCGACTCGTACATTTGATGTATGTTTCAATTCAATTGTTCAATCTTAGTGTTTGACACTACATTCATCTCTCGATCGAACCATGCCCGGGGACTCGATAGGTTAACATACATACAACGGTACATTTTACTTAGGCATAATGGAGTAGAAAAGAAGGGACAAAGTCCTCACACCTTAAGCCGATATGCCTTGTCATTTCGTCGAGCTGATGCGGCTCAATTTCATAACTTTATTACACGACCAAATCTTCTGACGTAGCCATTCGAGCACTTCGTGCTCTGTTGAACTACTCGACTAATTCGGCCTACCATGCCCTTGCTTTAGTCCGTTGCGAGGCAATTCTTTGGTTTTGTGGACTCTGTTGCAAACGAGACAAAATGTCGACCTCTTATAATTCAGCATAAACGTATAGCCTGCACATGAAACCAAAGAAAATTAATACTTGTTCGAATCAGACTTATGCTTTGCATCGATCAGACTCGATGCATTCCTTTGGTCAACGTAACGCTTGTATCGATTCGCATTGATACTTCATCGGGTCAACACAACTTTTCGAGTCAACGACTCAACATAATGTACCGTATGGAGCCGGACATTACAATAAACCCTAATCCATTCTCTTCCTTCACCTACCAAAATAACTCATATTAGCGATAATATTAGCGACGCTGAAATAAGACGTCGCTAAATTTTATGGAATTAGCGACGTCCTATTGAAACGTCACAAATGACGTCGCTGTTTGTGACATTTAGCGACGACTAGCAACACAGTTTTGCAAGTATTAAAAAACAATGCTGGACGTCACTAAAAGTCACTATTTAGCGACATTTCTGCGACGTCGTATGAGTCGCCAATATGTTTTAATATTAGCAAAATTTTGCGACGTTAGCCGAGTCGCCAAATTTATTAAATGAGCGACATTTGCGACGTCTTAAGTTAAACGTCGCTAATTCATTAGTATACAGCACATCCCTTCTCCAAAATCAAAACTTCTTCGCCAAATTTTCCCTCCTCTTCCCCCGACCGCTGATCCCTCCTTCCCCGCTGCGGACCCTGGCCGCCTCTTCCTTCCTCCCCCGCTGCTTCCCTCCGACCACCCCTCCCCTCTGGCCACGCCCTCCCCTCCGGCCACTCCCTCCCTCCCCCGCTGCTCCCTTCGACCAGCCCCTACTTCCCCTCCCCCAGCAGTCGCTGCTTCCCTCATCTCCTCTCTGGCCACGCCACTCCTCCTCATCATGTAAACCTATACCCTAATCGGACACACACATATGCACGAAAGCCGACATGACACACGAAAACGGATATGACATACACACACGAACACGACACATATACATTAACACAAACTACTCTACCCACAATAGCCCTCACATGAAGAATCATAATCGGAAGTCCTACCCCCAAATGCCGATGACCTAAAATTCTCCAAGACTTTCAATTTTGTCCATTACATGTATAAATTTTTTTATGAGTATAAATTTGTAAAATTTTTATATATGTTATAAACATATGACATGGACACGTTGTTAAGATATGATACATACACGTTAACATGAGTTGCTATTGACACGATATCATTGTTAGTAGTGTATATATATATATATATATATATATATATATGAGTATCGAGTGGTAGAGCGGTAGATTATTGAGCTGTAGGTGTGTTGTGTATATATTTGATTGAGGGATGAGTGAGCTAGTGTGTATATTGTCGCCCATATAATAGAGTTTGAACTTGGAGTTGTCCACTTGTCTTCGTGCTATTACTTTTGCATGCAGATGTGCATTGTATCTATCTTACAGAAGTATCTAAAATGGATATGAATTACTACCTATGGCATCGTTCGTGGATATACAACCGTCATCCTGATGACATGTGCGGTGTGTGGGATGAATTCATAGAGGGTGTATAGCAGTTCCTACAGTTTACCAAAGCGTTCCCTCAATACATGGATGGTACCAAAATTAAGTGTCCATATGTGAGATGTCGTAACTTGAAGTACCATCCAGAAGTGGAAGTCACATATCATTTATACTCGAAGGATTTCACGCCGAATTACTATCAGTGGACCGCACACGGAGAACTTGTGCCTTTAGCATCGGAGTCGGAGCCTTATGTGGATGTCCACAACAACGCTACTTAAGACGATGAGTGGGTGAACATGGTTTTTGAGGCGACGGGGCCTAGTTTCGATCTAGACAATCATGATGCAGCTGAGGAGACACCGAACACCGATGCTGCAAAGTTTATGGAGTTGCTGGAGAATACAAGGACTCTATTATATCCTGGTTGTAGGATCATTCACTATTGGAAGTGATTACAAGATTGTTGAGCATCAAGTCCGATTTTAATATGTCACAAGAATGCTACAACCGACTAATGGAGTTGATTATAGAGATCTTGTCGGAGGGTGCTAAGTTGCCTAAAGACTTCTGCCGGTCAAAGAGGATGGTGAGAGCGCTCTGGATGGGATACAAAAAAATTGATGCATGTCGCAATGGGTGCATATTGTACTATAAAGACGACAAAGATGAAGTCCCGTGCAGATTTTGTGGTGTTGATCGCTACAAGGGTAGTGGTAGAGGAAGGTCTGTCGGTTCAGGGAAGCCTACCGATTCGATGTATTACTTACCATTGACACTGCGGTTGCAAAGGTTGTTTATGGTGAAGGAGACTGCAGAAAACATGAGTTAGCACAGGCGAGAACAGATCGAAGGAGTGTTGGATCACCCATATGATGGAGAAGCATGGAAGCACTTTGATCGATAGTATCCAGATTTTGCTTCGGATCCGCGTAATGTCAGATTGGGGCTCTCCTCCGACGGTTTTACCCGATTCGGACTTTCGGGCTCGCAGTATTCGTGTTGTCCTGTGATTGTTTCTTCATACAATCTACCGCCATGGATGTGCATGAAGACTCCATATATGTTCCTCACTATTATTATCCCGGGTCCGAACAATCTGAAGAGGAACATCGATGCGTATTTACAACCATTGATAGATAAGTTGAATCAGCAATGGAAAGTTGGTGCCAATACCTACGATGTTTCTAGAAAGCAGAATTTTTAGATACGGGCAGCACTTATGTGGACCATCAACGACTTTTTGTCCTATAGAATGTTATCGGGATAGAGCATGTATGGCCGTCTTTCATGTCCGTATTGTATGGACCGCACAAAGGCTTTCCGTTTGAAACACAAAGGCAAACCATACTTTTTCGATTGTCATTGACAATTCCTGTCGAAGGATCATCCGTATCGGAGGAACAGGAATGCTATTCGTGCTGGCGTTGTGGAGAAGCCTGATCCACCGCCAAGGTGGCCCGGATACACGATATGAAAAGAGGTAAAAGATTTCCCAAGATCTATTGAAAAGCCTGTAAAGGGCTACAAGTGTGACAGATTTGGTCACACTCATAACTAGACGAAGAGGAGTATATTCTAGGATCTGCCATATTGGAGCACCAATCTGATAAGACATAACCTTACTGTCATACATATCAAGAAGAATGTGTTTGACAACATAATTAATACTGTAATGGACGTAAAGGGGAAGATGAAAGACAATCCAAAGGCCAGGTTGGACTTGGAAGAAATATGTAGGCGTCCAGGGTTGCATTTGATAGAGGAGAGGAATAGGAAGTTAAAGCAGCCGAAGGTAATTTTTTCACTAGAGAAGGAGGATAAAGTGAGACTTTGTAGGTGGATTCAGGGCTTAAAATTTCCAGACGGGTATATATCGAACTTGAGAAGATGCATCGACCTCAAGGAGAACAAACTGACCGGTATGAAGAGCCACGACTGTCACGTATTCATGGAAAGGTTAATTTCGATTGCATTTTGGAATTCTTACCTCAGGTCGTTTGGGATCCATTGACAGAGCTTAGCATATTCTTCAGATATCTTTGTTCTACTAAGTTGCTTGTTGATCGTCTAGAAAAACAAGAGAACGATATTGCGGTAACATTGTGCAAGCTCGAAAAAATATTTCCTCCTGGATTCTTCGACTCCATAGAGCACCTGCCAATTCATCTTTCCTATAAGGCACGTGTTGGTGGGCCTGTTGGTTATCAGTGGATGTACCATTTCGAGCGATATCTGAATCACCAAAAACGAAAGGTGAAAAATAAGGCACAGGTTGAGGCCTCTATTTGTGAAGCTTATGTTATCGAGGAGATGACAAACTTTTGCTCGACATATTTCAAACCTCATATTGCTACTAATAGAACGAGAGCTCCCAGAAACGACGACGGATATCAGGAAACTAATGATGCAATATTGAAAGTATTTTATGCGTCCAGAAAGGCTTCGGAGAAAATGAAGAATAGATATTTGAATGACGAAGAGCTAAGGGCTGCTCAATTGTATATATTACTCAATTGCGACAAAGATGAAGTGATGAAGCTAGAAGGGTAAGTAATTAATGATGAGCTGGTTTACGTCATCTCAATATAATAGTATAAGCTAATATTATACTACTAATATGTGTTTTTTTTGTTGTTATTTTTCAACACATATAATGATGAGTTGAGGTCGGTTAGACCCTACATAATAGACGAAGAATTAGAACAAGAAATGAGACATCATTTTCCTCCTTGGTTGAGCGCATATGTAAGGAGCTCGATAATTACTCTTTTTTAATGCAAGTGCACAATAAATAACTTACTATCGTTTTTTTGGTAATCAGGTTGATCATCTAATTTCACCTGAGCTTGAATCAATTAGAACTCTGGCCAAGGGGCCAATTACTGTCCTTAAAATATGGCCATGTTACTGTGTGAATGGGATTAGGTTCAAGTCGACAAATGCTCCGATCAGAGACAGCTTCCTGGATCTTGATTCTACGAAAAATAGTTGTTTATGTATCAAATCTTCGAGCTACAAAGACGTGGAAATAGGCAATGATTTCTTTGGCATCTTACGAGAGATTGCGGAGTTGATATATAATTATGCCAGAGAACCTACTAAGATCGTGTTGTTCAAGTGTGAATGGTTCGATCGGATTGAAAATTAAGGTTGGAAAATTGACAAGCATGGTCTTGTAGATATAAACTACAAGCGTAGATATCAAGGATATAAACCATTTGTCCTATCAAGTCAGGCTCAGCTCGTCTACTTCACAGCTTATCCGAGATGGGGAACAACGAGGTCTGACTGATGGACAGTATGAAAGACTAAAGCTAGAGATACCTTTGACATTAACGACAAAGCTTATCAGGAGGACGAGCTACCTCTTATAACAAATATTGTAGATGTGGACTCCACGGAAGTTACTCATTAAACGACTAATAATGTAGAAGAGGTAGAAATAGTACTAGAGGGGGAAGACGAAGACGAGGTCGAAGATGAAAGTGAAGATGAGGACGAAGAGGAAGAGGAGGTCGAGGAAGACGAACAAGATAAATTTTCTGAAGATGATTGAGAGAAATGTAGTTTTATTTTGTTATTATATAGACTTGGTTATTACTATCTAGATTTGCTTATGTTAACTGGACTGTCTGGTTACACTTGTAGAATGTACGTTGATGTAGTTTCATTTTGTTATTATATAGTTTCAATATTTCTGTATTGTGTACTATCTGGTTACACTTGTAGAATTTACTTTGATGTTTCTGAATATAGAAATACTATATATGTATTTGTTTATTTGTTGTATTATCATATGTTGTTACCAGATATGACAGGATGATGCGGATCGTTCGACGGGGGCAGACGTCAGATTTCTTCTCCGGTACATCCTACTGGTACTGGTACTGGTACAGGTAAAACTAGTTCTGGATCCTCGACGCCGAGTACTCCAGTTTATCGACCAGCTCCGACTGCCATAATGGTACATGGTAACACTCCTAGGACTAGTAGTTCCAGGCCTGGGACGAGTACTTCCAGGCCTGAGACGTCTAGTATTCCTCCTGCTGAGGAACGGTGGAGACAAATAAGGAGATGGCCGAGCAGGCTGAGCCGATGCCGGATCAGTATCAGCGAGATCCTCTGTGCGCACCTCCGGACGTAACGTGGATGGAGATTTGGGCCGACTGTACAAAGTAAGTATGTTTGTTTATCATCATATATATATCGTTTCTTTCTGTGTTTATCTTAAATTTACTTTTTCATGAATATAATATGTCTGTATAGATATCGTCACTCGTCAGTACAGAGACGCATAAGCTACTTTTTGAGGTACAATTATGGTGACCCTTGGATAAACTATTCTGATGCTCCGGACAAGAGGAAGGCCTTCTGGTTTGCACGCTTCAAGGTAAAGGTATATTTGGTTTTAACATGAATCATATAATTTATGCATATTATATATAACTGATAAATATTTGGTTTGCACTCTTCTAGGATACATTTTTATATCCACCGCACCGGGCCGAGTTGATCGAGGGATGTTTCTTGCCGTCGCTGCTAAGCTGGTCCGTGATGCTATTAATGACCAGAAGACTCGTGATTGTGCCGAAAAGCCGATCCAAGGTTGGATCACCCCTGATCAGTGGACTGCGATGAAGGCTCGATTCGACGAGCCAAGGTACAAGGAAATGTTTGAGAAGGCCAAGACGGCTAGGCAGAAGGCATCAAAGTGGTACGGTGGGTCGATTCCGATGACGGAACATTTTCGTCGTTTGGTATGTCTTTTTATTTCAGACATATTATTTTAATACAAGTCCGATAAATTAGTACTAGGAAAAGATATTTAATTTTAGTACTAAATAAAATATTTTTAACAAGTAAGGAGGGGTGATGACGCCAATATGGTGACCGTCTTCCTGGCAACACATCAGAAGGGCGGGAAGCTTATTGACGAGAGGGCCGAGCAGACCTATGTAAGTATTACAATACTATTTATTAATTTTAATACTTCGTGTTAATTTAATATAACTTAGTAAATATGCATGCAAACAAATATTTATATAGCTAGTAATAATAAGTACATTAGACATTAGAAATTATAGAGTTTACAAACTTTCTAGGCCGAGTATCTTAAGCTTTGGGAGTGGGCGGCTACTAATGCACCTACTACGGGAGAGGCCGGTACTTCCTCGCAGCCTGCTCAAGCTCCGTCGGAGGACGAGCTGTCGGTGACCGCCGCTGGTGGTCTCCATAGGGCTACGTACTACGGTACGGGATCCTATGGCGCTCTAGTTGCGACACAGTCCTCTAGGGCCTCCGCTGTTAGTGTGTATGGTCCACAGCCCCCACAGGAGTCTGCCCGAGTCCAGGAGATGGTTGAGTCTCTCCATGACGAGATGCTGTGACGGATCCAGGAGCAGCAGCGTACGGACGATGCTATGCTGATAACACGATTGGATGCGCTCGACCGCAGCATCATGGAGCTCAGGGATATGACTGAAAGGACAAAGCGTGGCATCACTGATCTTAGAGCATCGACACAGTGACGGATCTGCAAGCATCATAGCTGTCCATGGGCGAGAGGCTGACGTTGATACAGGATTCGATGGTTGATAGCAGTACGAGGTTGTTATCTACAATGGATTCATATCACCAGCGACTAAAAACGTTGGAGCAGATACGGCCTTCGAGTGCGTCTTTATCGTCACCGACTCCGCCGATGTCACTGCCTTCTTCATCGATACCGACTCTACCGACGTCACTACCTTCTTCATTGATGACGATTTCACGGGAGTATGAGCTATTCTTATCCATGTTGCGCGGCGGTGCCCCTCCTCCTCCAGATCCGTAGTAGTTCTAGTTAGGACTGTTTAATTATTGTTTGTATTGAGTGTTTGAGTTTAGTGTTTATTCGTGTTTAGTATTTGTTTGTTTGTAGACCCATGATATTGGGTTTGATGTTATGCACTTGTTGATTGGTTGTGTGTAGACTTTGAGTATTGGTTGCGTAGACTTTGGATATTTTCTGTGTAGACTTCGAGACTTTGGATATATTGGTTATGTAGACCCATGATACTTTGGATATTGGTTTTATGTTATACTGTTGTGTTGACTTTGGATATTTTATGTTATTATTTGTTTCAATTGGATGTGAATTTATCGGTGTTGAGTGTTCCACCGAAGGGATCGATGAACCCAGGGAACTCAACGGAGGGTTGCTCCGGGTCTAGTATATTATTGTTAATTATTAAACTGTAGGGAGAAAATGTCATTCTATGGAGAAAATGCCATTCTATAATGTATTTTTTTAATTTTTTCTGCAAAATTACCGACTTTTGTCGACTCTTACTGACGCCTACTGACGCAGCAAAACGTCGATAAACATCGGTGATTAGCGACGCAGTCGCTGAACGTCGGTTACCTATGCAGATTTGTCGACAATTAGCGACGAACAGTACGTCGCTAAACGTCGGCACATGTCGCTACACGTCAGTAAATATTCCAGGTTTTAGCGTCGTTTACAGAATTGCTAAACATCGGTAACAATTCCGAAGACGTCGCTAGTTCCTCCCAAATATACCGACGTTTAGCGACTAATATGACGTCGCTAAACTTCTGACACAACGTTGGTCAACGTCGGTGATTTACCGATGCATGTACGTCGCTGTGAAACGTCACAAGAGCGACGTTCAGCGACGTTTTTCCTATCAGGGACTTGACTTTACGCGACAACACCAAAACATCGCCAATTACGTCGACAATTCAGTTTAGCGACGTTTTTATCCATTTTAGCGACGTTTTATCGCGTCGCTAATATGCGATATTCTGGTAATGTTCTCCAGCCGCTCCAAACGAACCGTAGCCTTAAAATATTTTTTCCATCACTCTCCCTCATCTCCTCCATACACCTCTAACATAGAAACCCTAGCTTTTACTCACTCCCATGGCCGCACAGCCAACCCTAATTTCTAGAGAACACAAGAAAAGGAAGGGATCGAGTAGATAGAGTCGAACGCTCACCTTGGACGGTGGTCTGCGGTATAACACGACGGCGAGGATGATGATCTCTGACGGTGCATGGTGTCTCGAAGTGGCGGCTCAAGCTGCGAAGGGGCAGTACTATCTACGAGGAATAAGCGCACGCTTCGACATCTAATAGCTTAATCTTTGAAATGGTAGCACGAACCTCAAAAAGGCGACACAAGATTTGAAGGATCATCTACGATTATCGAAGAAGTGTGACCGACGAAGGGATGCCTTTGAGTGATGGTGAGGTCATCAGCAGCTCGGTTGGAATAGCGGAGGCCGGATCCCGACGAGTGGTGGCAGGATCTGGTACGACAGCAAATAATAGGTAAGGAAGAAGGAGGTCAAGAAGAGAAGGAAGAGGAACAAGCGGCGGCGGTGACTCACTGTGACTCTTTGGTGGTACAGTGAGATCCAGTGGCACGTTAGTGGAGAGCTTTGATCATAGCGCGGTGGACAACGGCTTCCAGAAGAACAACAAGAAGAAGATGGTGATGAGAAAGAGGAAGCAGTAAATAAGAAGAAAAAGAAGAAGAAAAAGAAGAGAAGAAGAAGAAGAAAGAAGAAGAAAAAGAAGAAGAAGAAGAAGAAGAAGAAGAAGAAGGAGGAGGCGGTCAAAGACTCACTGGAGTGGCTTGGTCGGGTCTGGACGAGGAGAACCCTGTCCAATTCTGGACATGGCGACGACTCGGTTAGCTTAAGCGATGGTGCTCAAGCTCTGGTCGGCGAGGTCGGGGAGGTCGAACGACGAT
>JANAVB010003578.1:55000-70586 GCA_029216955.1 Iris pallida
AAGATAAATTATGTCAGGGTACTTGTCAGGAGTGCGCCACGACGGACCACTATCATGTCAGGTTGGTCATGTCAGGAGTGCACCACCACGGGTCACTGTCGTGTTATGCTAGTTCCTTGCCATACCAAGTCATGTACAATAGTCATACCAAACATAACAAGTAAAATCAAGTTCATGACAAAAGGCGTAAGGATATAAAATGGGCGTAAAATATCTAATAAAATATCAAAATACGGGGTTATAGAAGAGCCAGCTTAAAGAAATAAACCAAAACTCCAAGAGTCAGTGGACTAAGTAAGGGGTCAAGGGGCAGCATACATGCAAAAGCACGCACACAAGGCTCACTCAAGTCTGCGTACCAAGGCACCCTCAAGTGGGCATGTACGTGAGAAGTCACGCACACTCAAGGGGCAGCGTATGTGAAAAGTCACGCACGCTACAGAGAGCAGCGTAGGTAAAGTCACGCACACACAAGGGAGCAGTGTACATGAAAGTCACGCACGCTACAGGAAGCAGTGTGAAAGTCACGCATGCTACAGGGAGCAGTGTACGTGAAAGTCACGCACGCTACAGGGAGCAGTGTGTGAAAGTCACGCACGCTACAGGGAGCAGTGTGTGAAAGTCACGCACGCTCAAGGAGCAGTGTGTGAAAGTCACGCACGCTCAAGGAGACACGCTTCCAACAGGAAGCGTACTCAAGCATGCGTACGCAGCGCTAAAGAGCGCGCGTAGCTCAGTGTACGTAGCTAACAGCTCTGCACACTGCTCACTGTCTTCTCCAAACAGCAGAAACACCATGGCTGAAACCAAAACTTCAAAAGTTCATAACTTGGCCATCCGAACTCCAAATCCGGATTTTCAAGGCTCCAACTGGAGTGAAACTGAAAGTTCTTCCACATGGAAACATCAGAACTCAAAGAAAACCAACCAAAATGGATCAAAACATGTAAAATCCGAAAATAGCAATAACTTAGATCTACATCACAGAGACTCCAAATCATAAAAACCCAAGAACTAATGTTGATCTCCATGTCCTAAACTAGCAAATGGACAAAGAAAAGTGGGTCCTCATGTAGTGGCAAGATGCACTTGCCTAGGGTTAGGAGAGTTGTGTTGAGGAAGGAGAAGAAGAAGAAGAAGGAAATTAATGGTGTTTATGAGAGAGAGAGTGGTAGGTGGGAATATAAAGAGGGGGAGATGTGGTGGGTTGAGGGTGTAGCATAGGGCTAGGGTGTTCCAACACTAAAACCGAACCAAACCGAACCATCCCCAAAAAAACCGAGCCAAACCAAAACCCAAAATACGAGAAATACCAAAATTTCACAAGTTGAGAAAATAAAAATATATGCCAAAATCCAGATACGAGTAAAAATACGAAATACGAGAAAATACGGGAAAATACGGGAAATGAGGGTGACAACTCTACCCACCTTAAAAGAATTCCGTCCTCGGAATTTAATCAAGGAGCTAGAAATTGCCACGACAAGCTACACTAAGCACAGGCAAGTTACACTAAGCAGTTCAGTCATGCAATCATACAATGCAAGCAAGGAAGGGAAAATGTAAGGCATAAGAAAGACATTATACCTCACGAGTCAAACAGGTAGGGATATCGCGATCGGATGTCGTCCTCATGCTCCCACGTTGACTCACCTAGAGAGTGATGTCCCCAAGCAACACGGACTAATTTAATAGTCTTGTTCTTGAGTATCTTCTCCCTCCGGTCCAATATAGACACGGGCCTTTCCTCATACGAAAGGTTGGTACCAACAACCAATTCCGAATGGTCTAGGATGTGGCTCGGGTCCAGAATATACCGTCATAATTGGGACACATGGAATACATCATGTACCTCACTTAGCGATGGCGGAAGAGCGAGACGATAGGATACATCTCCTACTCGCTCTAGAATATCGAACGGCCCTATATACCTAGGACTAAGCTTTCCCCGCACGCCAAAGCGAATGACGCCGCGGTTAGGCGAGATCCTAAGGAATACATGGTCGTCGACAGCAAATTCTAAGGGACGCCGATGAGCATCGGCCCAATGGCGTTGGCGGTCCTGGGCAACTCGGAGGTGATCTCTGACCTTCCTGACCACTTCAACCGTCTGGGAATCAACTTGGGTCCGAGCATCTGCCTCTTCCCGACATCGTCCCATGCTAGCGGGGATCTGCACTTCCTGCCATAAAGAGCCTCGAAGGGTGCCATCTGGATACTGGCCTGATAACTGTTGTTGTACGAGAATTCCACCCGGTGCAGATGATTCTCCCATGAACCACCGAAGTCAAGGGTACAGGATCTCAACATATCTTCAAGAGTCTGGATTATGCGCTCTGACTGACCATCCGTCTGCAGGTGAGAAGCTGAGCTGAACTGGAAACGAGTCCCCAAACTCTTCTGCAAGCTGCGCCAAAAGTGTGATGTGAATCTTGAATCCCTGTCTGAGGTGATGCTGACTGGCACATCGTGAAGCCTGACGATCTGCCTGAGATACATTTCTGCTAACTGTGCTGTCGATTGTCCAACTCTGAATGGAAGAAAGTGTGCCACCTTGGTAAGCCTGTCCACAATTACCCAAATAGCATCTCTGTCGGCCGGAGATCTGGGCAATCCGATCACGAAATCCATGGTTTTATGTTTCCATTTCCATTCTGGGATAGGTAAGGGTTGAAGAAGTCCAGCGGGCCTCTGATGTTCAGCCTTAACCTGTTGGCAAACCAAACACCGAGAGACAAACCGGGCTATCTCCTCTTCATGCCATTCCACCAGAAATGCTGACGAATATCATGGTACATCTTCGTACCATCCGGATGAATAGAATATTGTGAACTGTGGGCTTCTGTCATGACTTCTGTCTGATATCTCTACTAGGTACACAAAGACGAGTGCCATGCCGAAGGGTACCGTCTTCATGGATACATAACTCTGGCCTTCTTTCTGCTTCACACTCTGCTCTGAGTCGCTGGATCTTGGAATCTGCTGACTGCGCCATCCGGATCCTCTCAACTATGCTGGACTGAACCTGTAGACTGGCCATCAATGCCATGCTGGTTGGAAGAACCACTTCAATTCCCATCCTCTGAAGATCTGCCAATAATTCTGGTTGCGCCGTCAGGAGATAAACTCCGGCTCTCCTGCTCAATGCATCTGCTACAACGTTGGCCTTCCCGGGATGATACTGTAAATCCACATCATAGTCCACTAGTAGCTCGAGCCATCTTCTATGTGTATAATATATAATATATATATATATATAGATATATATATATATATAATATATATATATATATATATATAATATATATATATTATATTATATAATATATATATATATATTACATGCACAGTAGCCCCTTTGTCACTTCTTCATAATGCATGCTACACATTAAAATCTTGTATACACTGTTATGTAAATATTTCACACGTTATTCTATAAAATAATCCTTTATATATATATATATATATATATATATATATATATATATATATTGTCACGTTTTCTTATACATATATGACACCTTCCTATCTATATATGACTCCTATAGATATATGCCACGTACATGCTATATGAAGCCACGCCTAGATATTTGTAAGAAATAATGATTGTAAGATTATTATAAATTATAGGATTATTAAGTTGTGTAATATATCCATAATCTTTTAGCTTGATGCAAGGACGACTTGTTAACCACCTTTGGAAGAGTTGACTCATAGGTCGACCATGCCTCCAAGAGAGGGTACGTGGTCACGCTTGTGCTTTGTGAGCCACATAAATGTTAACCCTAGCCTATGGATATTGATGGCATAACTTATTGCATTTCATTATCATAGTAATGATCATGAGGGTTGATTTTTGTTACTTAATGTAGCATAGTGGAGTTCTTAACATATTGTACTTGTATATTCATAGGCACCGGACGATACGATCTTGATTAAGGAGCTCGGATCTTCACTTACGCTGCCCGAGTTTCAAGCGAGTATACCTTGCTTTGTATTACTGGTTATTCATTCACATTCGTATTTTGTGCACTTGCTAGAGTGGACGTAGTTGTGTGTCCGAGTGATGTCTCGGATACAGTCGATGACGGCATTGCCATCGAGTTTCATGTACTTGACTTAGTCCTAGGTGACCTACCCTAAGTTGGGGAATCATAGTCATGATTCCCATGACCTTAACATGACGTACGACATGGCACTGAGTGAGTTCATACCATGGCACGGGCTTGCGCATCTGGCTAGCTACCAAATGCAAAGGGCTCGTATTCTGGTACATAGAATGGTAAGTTGTGTCTAGTTATAGTGACCTTGCATTGAGGGATGGAATGTTCAAGTGGTGGGTACGACTTGTACATTTTCAAGGGCACAGGAAGATATTTAGTAGGCGTATGGGACAAACAGTTACGTTATTTTATGTTAGCCCCAGAGGGGGCCCGGGTAGGGGCATATGTACTTACTAGTTGTGTATATCCGGCAGCGGCCACTAGCTGCATGCTAGGTATGGTCGGAAGGTACGCTAGTATATGTACTACTCGGTTCATGACCCGTTCGGCTCGTGTTCGACGCAAATCCCTCGGCTCGTGATCCACGTCGGCCCGTGCTTCGACGTAAATACTTATTTACCTACCCATACGAACCAAGGTTGTCTTCAAAGTGCATTCACTTAGCTGGTTAGTTCACCCTTTATAGTTATTCAGTATTTACTTTATGGCATGTTCCTCTGTATCTTGCTATGTCTCCTGAGGACCTGGTTCCTTTCCAGATTTAGCGAGCACTTACAGCTGACTGTGTACGAACCGAAAGTTGAGGCATGACTTGCTGCAGAAGACGACGAGGAGTTTTCTGAGGGTTTCCCTTAACTCAGGTATGACATTGTTTTGGTTATGAGCATTATTATCTAGTTAGTCCATGCTCATGACTATTTATCTTTCTACTTTCAGTATTTTGTTTAGTGTTGTACTCCGTAGATTTGTACCCACCAGACTATTCAGTTGTATTTTATTCAGACTCCATGTTATTACCAATTTCATATTTCAGTATTACTTTCTTTGTTCATGTGGATGAGATTTAGATGTTACCTCTTGCCTGTGTAGTATAGTTACATTTACAGCGTAGTACATCTGGGATAAGTCCATTAAATTGGAAACTTATCCTATATCGTATCAGCTGGCATCATCATGGCCTAAGTCCCTAATTTTGGAACTTGGTCGTGACATATTTTAGTGGTGGCCCATGCAGATCTCGTTTATCGTTTCAGTTACGTTACTGTACCGATTCAAGCTTGCGATTAGGATTAGCAGTGTTAGGATCTTATCCACTTGTGAGTATCGCCTTTAAACCTCAACTCGTATTCTATTGTTAATTTCCTTGCATCATGATTCCTTCTGTCCCTTTGTAATAGAGTTATGTCTCTTTCAAAGAGATGAATTTGTGCAGTGGACGCACGACTTATGGCGTTGCCCCAACATCCGACACCGAGCCCAGTGACGACAGGACTCCAGCTCCACCAGCGGACCAGATCTCGGGACATGTCACAATCTTCTTGTTGACTCCACTGATTCACGTGGAACCTGCATAACTCACCAGGAGGGACAGACTTCACAGGCACCGATCCGACAGGACTCTAGTTGTTTTTTTAAAACTTTTTAGAAATGCGAGAAACAATTGTTTATTTGTTCTCTCCGAACTATTTTCTCTGAATATAATTTATTAATATTTTAATTCTCTGTACAAAACTTTTTGTTTTTTAAGATTTTATTATTATTTAATAATAAAATTATTGTGAAGTCTGATGTCTACATCTAGACAACGACAACGGACTTCACATTATCCCTACCAGCTCATTGCCAGCTCAACTTCACCCAGCTCAACTTCACAACCGGATGCACATTTGCATTGGAGAACAACTTTTGAAATAAAGTCATGTCATTCCTATGTGGCAACCACTTTTTCAAAGCCACAACAGCGCTAGAGATGCTCTTAGTGAACAAACGAGAAGAATTTTTTTTTTTTGCATATCTATTTACTCAAGAGGCAACAATTTAAACAAACATGGTAAGAAATCTACCTAGTTCATATTATGGAGTTGTTTGGTTCTTGGAACTTGAGTAAGAACTTAAGAAAACTTTGGAAACGTTCTCCATGTTATCCTGTTTGTTATGGAAAAACATCAAAAACTTTGGACAAATTTTGTTTAGTCCACATTGACTTGTTCTTCGGCCACATAGTCTAACATTGTGTTTGTGAACATTTTTAAGGAGGAAGAGGAAAATTTAAAGGGAAAAAAATAGAGCAGAATAAAATGAAGGTAAACTTAATTTTTTCTTCACTTATTGGGATGACCAAAAAATAGAGAAAGAAAAAGTTTAAAAGTAATATTTATTTGTTTATGGAGAAAGATAAATACCATTTAATTCTTGTTTTTTTTTCAAATCATAATTGATATAAAGGGTAGTTGGATAATTTCTTTCACATTCCTCTCAATTCTTTCCATTTTCTCCCACTTTTGGAAAAAAAAAAATTTTGATGTGACCCACATGAATTTTTCTCCCAAATTTTTCTTCCTAGTTTTTACTCCCCTTTTCAAATATTACTACTTTTAATTTTTTATCATTTTTCCTCAATATTTTTTCCTTCCTCCCGTATTGTTCTCTTCCCAAACAATATACCAGGTTATCCAAGTTACTTAGATATATTGTAAACAAAAATAGTTGGAACATTGGCAACTTAAATGTAATAAGACGGAATTGTTAGACTTTGTTTCCCTTGACTTTGCTTTGGGACTCATTCATAGAATCATTTCACTAATATATAATATATCTCTCTCTCTAATATATAATAAATAATTAAATATCATTGACTAGACTATAGAATGGGAAGCTTCCTCAGCTTATTAATAGTCTAGTCTCACACTTCATGTCTTATTATACTAACTGGCCTTGAACCAAAGGAAGATTTTCTCAGCATATATATATATATAAACTCAATTTTCATCACACTCGTTATAATACAAGCAGCGTGGAATCGTAGGAAACTTCCCAGCACCACAATCTCACATCTGTTGCTCCATGTTCCAATTCTAACGCTCTTAATATATATATATATATATATATATATATATATATATATATATATATATACTCAAATGCAAGCAAAGCCTAACCCATCATATAACAAGCACAAACTATATTTGATATTTGGAGAAGATGTACGTGACAAGGCCTCTCTCCCGCTACTACAATTCCCGGACGCGCTGTTTGAGCCTCCACCCGAAGGGCCCAACTCCGGCATCCTGGTGGTCGAGGACGAGGAGGCTGAGGCGCAAGCAAGATGCTGCTGGGGCTTATGCAAGAACACGAGGATGTCCGCGCTGCCGTTCCCCCAAAACAGGAGGATCCGAGTCGAGTACACCACCGGGAGCGGGGAGAACAGCTCCACCAGCCGCGACCAGTTCTTCTTCATCCCTGTCGTCGGCCAGCCCTTGTCGTCCAACTGTTATTATGTCATCAAAGCACATGGAAAACAAAGGGTACGTAACCCACGTTCACTTTTTTTTGGCCTTTCACTGAAGGGACAATATTTTTTGACACACTTTTCTTGACACATTATATAGTTACACTGATGTGGGACTACATTATTGAATGTCAATTATGCTTCCCTTAAGTCAGAGTTCTCTAGTCTAATGGTATTAGAGCAGACACCCAGAGGGGCCGGCAAGGTTTGAGCCCCCCAATTGTGTGTGCGCGTGAGATTTCAAAAAAAAAAAAACATTCATATTTTTTTAAGACTTTCCTTGACATCCAATAATTTTTTTAAGGCTTTCTTTGACATCCAATAATTTTTTAACACTTTTCTTGACATCCAATAATGAATTGCCACATCAGTTTGGCTATGGATGTGTTAAGAAAAATGTGCCCCCATAGCATCACTCTTTTTTACTAGGGGACATCATAGACTATGGAAAATATACATATGTTGTATTTTTGTTAGTGGCTAACATAAATTTGATTGGGGGTACTACCACTTTCTTTCATTTTTTTTTCTAACATAACATCCCTCTTCCTCTTCATCTTCGGCCTCGTTTGGATCGCGGAAAGGAAAGGAAATTTATTCTTTGTATTTTCTTTTCTTTGGAAAATTATAATTATAATCAATTTTCTCTCCGGTATTTGGAAAAACCAAGAAAATTAGGAGAAAAAGTGTGTCGTGTTCCGGTTCTGCAGAACCGATCGTCCCCGCTAGGACGTGATGCCGTGCGAGCCTAGGTTACACTCGTGTAAGACGGATTCCATAACGGCCGTTTACAGGCTAAGCGACGTGATCGTCGCACAGAAGTCCCGAGCATAAACATTGAATAAACTAAGGAACACAAGTATTCCAGCAAAATCAAGACTTTTTATTGATAATGGAAAATAAGATTACAAGGACACAAAGCCAAGATTACAATTCTCTCAAGCTCACTTTCTCTCTGAATACAATCACTCAGCTCGATCTCTCATTTCTCAATATAAGGTTCAAGGCTTGTCATTTGCGGATGCTTCAGAAGGCGATGTCCATACAGTATATCCCGTATAGGAGAAGACACCATTGTGGCCGCACGTCTCAAAACACTAAGGAACTCCATGCCTTAGCACGTCCAAGCGAGCTCCGCCCCGAATATACAGATACCTAAACCTGCACATGAAGCCTGGTGGACTATCAGTACACTACCGTACTGGTGAGTGAGCCCCTCTTCCACCCATACAAAACCAATACTTTCATTTAGTGAGTGCAACTATTCTTTTGATTGTCTTTTTAATCTTGCCTTAGGATCAATTTCAATACTTAGACTCCTGGCCTATTTCGTGATGCGATGACACAATCGTGCCATGAAACTCAGTCATGCAACAACATCGAGATCTGTCTCGTAACTCCGTGTGACTTAACATACCTTGCCATACGACCTTTTCTATCAACTCAAATGATTCAATCCCAAACTTATACAAATTATGTGTCAACAATTAAAAAATGATGCCATATCTCGTGTAGAAGCACTCGTCTTTACGTATAGCCAAATCTTAGGCTCCATAATTGTGGTGCAGACCGTGCATCCATTTCCTTGATTCATTCATGTCGTGCTTACACATTCTTGTGACTCAACCGACACTGTTCATACGAATTGTCGCTCAACACATCGACTCATCTATATGAAAGGTCACTAACATTAACTAGCCATCCTGGATATAGCTAGGAGAGACGGTGACCATTGCAGTGCGAGTAGCGAGCCCCACTCAAGGATCCCGAATCTTCTGGTTTTCTACCCGCATCAGCTATACCGTATTTCATCCATGGCCGGATCGGTCCTATGGCCCCAGGTTGTCGTCTAAAGAAACATCGCCCTTGTGCATAAGCTGTCCATAACCAAGCACTACGAGAACTAGACTCACGTAAATGCATGGCCTAATTTGTGGTACGACTCAAACACTTTGCATTTCATGCTCATAAACCATAGATACTTCGTTGGAGACTCCCAAACGAGGGACCGCCTCGACGACAAACGTCGCGTTGTCATGCCCCGATTTCGTAGAATCGATAGTCGTCTCCCGGACGTGATGTCGTGCGAACCTAAGTTGCGATCGCACAAGGCATAGTCATAAGGTTATCTGAAACATAACATCAAAGAGTACATAGAGAAATTGAACAAACACATTTGAGAACTTTTCTTTCATTTATAATAAACATTATTTACAAGGCTCTATTACATTCATTTGCCTCGCGTCTACAAGACTCGATTACAAAATGAACGCATGATGAGATAGTCGTTCCATACATTATATCCCCATTTACAACAAAATATTTCCAAGGACCTAGATTCGTGGGGAGTTGAGACGTCATTTCTTCTGGACTGAATGTAGAGTCTTCAAAAGGATCAAAACAAGCCTTCAACACACGGACGAGGCTTCAAATGTTCTTGTGTCACCTTGAGCTTAAGTGGCATGCCCTTCTTGGTTCGGGGTACCTGTGGAGAGCAGGATCAGTACCACTTTGTACTGGTGCGTGGCAAATTAAGTTTCATGCTCTCATTTGGTTGAAGAGTTTATATGACTTAGTTTGTGAATCTTTCTAACCATCCTAATGAATTACAGACAAGCATATGACAGGCATAATATAAACTACGCTAGAACTTACCCACGGCAGAGCGTGCCGTGCAATGTGAGACTTACCATGTTCTTCCCTGTCAATTGTTATCGCTAGCATAGTGTGTGCAATTTATATGTGATTGGTCACTGCACCACAAGCCATCCTGGACTTATAGCTTTGTTAGTCGAGGCCCTTTCAACGTAAGTAGCAAGTCCCGCTGAAAGTCCCCGCCTAACCCGTGCTATCATCCAGCACAGCTATACCGTGTTTCCTCCTAGACCGAAACGGTCCCGTGGCCTCGGAATGCCGTTCGAGGAAACTTTTACCTTGTCGACAAGTTGTCCATGACCGTGTTAGAATAATTTAGTTACTAAAGCATGGTCTATATTTTTTAGAACTTAATCATTTCATCGTGTCCCGCCTTACCGTGGCATCAATTTGTTCAATGAGTCAATCTTTTGTTCAACACAGTTTTATAAGATAAGTAGACGTGTCGTGCCCTTGCATCTATCGTTTCATTTGCAATAATGTTATCGATTGAACTAAGAAGGGGGTCGAGAAGAGAAGGGTCAGCCACTCACCTTGATTTTTGTTCGAGGCGATCGAGAGACTTGTTGGTCGCGCTAGTCGTCGCCTAAGCGATTACCTAAAATTGCACAAGCAATCGATTAGAACACTATATTATTCAAGGAGTTCGATATGTAAATGCGAGTTCAAAAATGCAAGCCTTGAAAACTATCGAAAATTCACGAAAATACATTCAGAAAACCTAAGCCAAAGAAGTAAGTGCGGTATGAAAAGCAGAGCAACGGGAGGTCTCTACCGACTCAGCCGCAAAGTCTATCCTCGAGGCACAATCCGCTGAATGTGGACTTGATTTCGAAGAAGGCTTTCCATAACGAAAAGGATCTTAATTCAATCATTCCCGTTCGACCGTTTCAATCGATCTTGAACTATCGGTTGCGACTGAATCGGTAGCAACTGTGTTCCTTTCTCGCGCAACCCGTGGACAGAACTGGGCACGATATAGGACGAGGCACTACACGCATGAACTTTCCATTCTTTAAAACCCAAGAAACAGCTATTGCATAGCCTTCATACTTAACTTGAACAAAACGTGTTCCATACGTGCCATAGACCTTGAACCAACCGTGTTTCGTATCTTAAATCAATTGTGCTATGTGCGACACTACCGTCCAAGTCATACTCTATATGACGAGCCTTGAGACCGTGGGAACGTGTAGCTATACCAAGCCGTAGAATTGTGGGACAGTGCATGATATGACAACAAGTCAATAGTTTGTGGCGCTACTTTGCTTAACTCAATACATGCGGTTAAAAGACCGAGTGCCAACTTTGAAAACCATCGTGGAATGATATCTAGGCAGCAAGTTAACCATTTCCATATTTTACACAATTGACTCAAAGCAGGTTTACCCTTAGCTATGTGGATTCATATCTTTTATTATCAAGCCTATTCAGTGCAGTAAGACTTCCATTTATTAAAGTGAAGGCCAAGCTGAGACAAGTTCACCGAAGCCAACCACCTAAATGAGGAGTTATCAACCAAGCGGGACTTTGAACAAGCTGTTGCATGGCTAAGTCCAAACGCTGTTATGTTTCGATTTCTCTGGTTAAACTGAGTAGGACGAAGCATTACAAAGTGAATCCTTAGAGGGGAAATGAATCCTTGTGTCTGTGGAGGAACCACTTTTTCTCCTATTTTCCTTCCTCTTGGGAACCAAATTCCTTTCATTCTCATTTCCTTTGGCCTCCAAACAAAAGAAATGTATCACTTTATTTCCTACGGCTCAAATTCCGAGAATCAAACGTAGCCTTCCTATTCTTTTTCCTTCGCTCTTGATTTTCCTACTTTCTTCCAACTCTAACCGAAGATGCACATACAAGAAAGTTCCTTAAATCTTCATATTTATTTTATCTTTTATGTTTTTTTCCAAAATCTAGGATTTCTTTGTGATGTTATAAATTTTAGGTCCACTTCATGTATTTTTAATCAACACTTTACATATTTTAGGTTATTAATTTTTTGATGCTGCTTTTTTTGAAGTTTTGATCTCAAAGTTAGGGATTTTGAACTTCAAAAGTTAACACAGTCCCGTTGGGGACATAGCAGAACTGTGAAAATTTTGACAATTAAAATAATAGTCATGACTACTAAAATTTTGACAGTCCTAATACAAAGTTGTGATGCCCGCTAACAATTTTAGAAGAATATTTTAGGTATACAAATACAATAAAGTCATGATTACAACCATGGCTCATACAATCCTTTTACAACTGCCTACGTGACAGTTGCTAATTAGGTCTCCTCTCTCCCTTACCCCACATGGGGAGAAGGGACCCATTTAGCAACTGCCACATAGGCAGTTGTAAGAGGGTTGTAAAAAATGGTTGTAGTCATAGCATTGCTCATACAAATATCCCCCATTTCATAGATTTTGGGCTTAATTGAAACTTGATTCCCTCAACTATTCTATTTTTTGAACTTGATACCCTAAAACTTTTTGGGTACAACTTGATACCTGATTTTTTTTAGAAAAATATCCTTGTTCTAGACATAAAACTGCCTTCCTCTACCACAGCCCTCCCATCCCATCCCCTTCCCCTCCCACCCACCTCCGGTTGCCTCCACCCCAGCCCCTCGACCCTCCAACCACTGCCTGCCCCCTCTCTCTGTCCGACCACCCGCCCCAACCCTCCCCGGTTGCCCCACCCTCGCTCCCCCATCCTCCGACTGTACCACCGTCTGTCCCCCTCTCTCCATGGTACCGCTGCCAATACCATCATCGTCGGTTGCGTGCACGTCATGAGAGAGAGAGGGAGGCGGTGGCCGGAGGGAGGGGTGGATGGGCGGTAGCTGGAGGGGGCGGGAGGAGGGGGTTGGGATGGAAGAGAGTGATAGTTTTGTCTTTTTAAAAAAAATTATCAAATTAAAAATATTAAATTGATGGCAGGGCCGACCTTGTCCTAGGGCAACTGTGCAGGGCCCACAAATTAGGAGAGCCTCAAAAACAATTTTTTGTATATATATAACCTTGCTAATTTGTTAAAGATTAGTATTCATACAAATTAACATAGTAGCTTACTCAGTGTTGTTAGTTTTCACTTATACCTATTACGTAAAAGTGCATGGGTTCAAGGCCTATTAGAAGCTATTTTACATTGCAACTTGATGCCCTCAACTATCACCATTTTTCAACTTGATACCTTCAACTTTTACTGGTACCAACTTAATACTCCATCTCAACTTATATTTCTAACTTGATACCCAATTTTTCTTTTATTCCTAAATACCCTCCCCTCGGCTGCTAATTCGCCCACCCACCCCGGCGGCCATCCCCCTCGTCACGACCCCACCCAGTGTAAGGGCACGAGATCGTGGGTACGTCCAGCCTATGCCGCAGTGTCGGTAGTAGAACGTTGTCCTAGGTTTCAATAACAACTATACACAGTATAATGTACTTGTCAACATATATATATACTCTCCATTCGGAGGATAACTCAGAAAGATACAACTCAATCACAAATAGCTAAAAGGAATAACCGCACAATATGGAAATAAAGAAGTCAAATGTGCAATACAAAGTCAAATAGAAATAAGTCTAAGTCTAAGTATCATAAGTACATCTCAAGAGTATATGAAATAATAACATAACAGAAGATAGTTGGAGACTAATCCGGATAAAAATTCTAGCAGTCTAATCTAGACACTACTGGTGTCTCCTTTAGACTAGCTGGATCCTCTAGATGATCCAGGTCGCAAGTGTCGTTTAAGTCTGCATCATAGTAAGTAGTGCAGAAATCCTCCAAGTTTTTTGTAATATTTTGTTAACATATCCAGTCAGGATTGGAGCAAAATATATAACTCTGGAAGCAGTTCCATTATGGTAGGAAATATAGAACTAGCAATAGAATAAAATACATGACGTGCTAGAAGAAAATACATGAAAATAATTTGAAGAGCAGATAAGGAACTGAGTACATGAATAGGGTAGAGAACATTTAAACTATAATAAATATAAGTGATTTAGAGCACAAGATAGTTATGTGATTGGTTTAGGTTGCACAGGAGTAATCTACGGTAACTCGATTATACGTGAAGGCATAATCTATACATGAGTACAATTGGAGATTTAATCACATAACTACTTCTACCCCTCGTCCCAATCAATACACAAGGATCCGATCATGATACGTTACGTACACGATTATTATCTTCACATGGAGCAAATGATAGTACATGAAAGCACATAAAAGGCACGAATACAAGGAGTACACGATGCATACGATAAAGTACATGAACATGGAATACCAGATGTACCTAGTAAGGGGATAACATCTCGTGACAAGATCCATATAGTACCAATCCGTGTTAGCAATGTGTTAGCATCATGTAAAGTAGTCTAGAGCAAGTAATATAGATACTATCATGATAAAAATAATCAAAGAATGCACACGCCTGATATCCTGAGCAACAACTACATATCGGTATCTGAACTGGCGTCACAAAGACCTATTTACAGGATTATAAGGTGTTCTAGAGTAAACAATTGATTTAAATACATTATTATATGTTGCTAGGCCTCATCTAGGTCAGAGAAGTCAAATTGGGTCAACGCTAGTCAAACTAGGTTAATTGAGTCAACTCTGGTCAAACTTTGTTTGTTTAGCCAAAATCTAGGGTTTTTGGCTAAGTTAGACTATTTAGTGTGCTAGTGCTAATGTGGTATCAAGCCATATCTTGAACCAAGGTTCAAGCCTATCTAGATGCTTTATACCTTATAGTATAACTATAGAATTCTTACCCAAACTCCAAATCAACTATTAACATAATATATATAAATGTATATTAGTGCCCCGCTCCTTGCGGTCCACTATGTTACCTACGGCTTGTACTCAGTCATGAACTGAGTATTTGGTGAAACCTTTGCCGGTATCGATTGATCACGGATGAAATGCAATGAACCTTTCCAAATGATGGATTGGCTTCTATTGAAATGAATCCAAGAGTTTTGCTGAATGTTTTCTCTTCGCTGCTTGGTTTTGATGAATGCGTTTTCGTGTTGGTTTTCGATGATTGGTTTTCATTGTTCGCTTTCATCGCATTTCGCATTCATTCCGAATCTTGAGAGAAAGAGACGAAGTATGCTAATCAACTGTTGGTGCCATTGTAGGCCGCGTGAATTGTTCGTGAACGGCGCGTGAAGTCCCTCCTTCTCTCAACTAAGATTCATCTCGGTGAGTTGCTTCAACCGAACAGACATTGATCTGTACGCCTAAGAAAAATGATCTCTAGTCTACTCTGTTGCCTTGTCCCAATGATCAACGATACCATCCACAAAAGATAAGAGAAGATAATTGAATTGAATCAAATGCAAGAATATGTGTTGCCACTCTATCTGCTCGATAAGAATCATCTGCTTGTCACCAGTATGCTTGAAAATGT
>JANAVB010003579.1:0-17500 GCA_029216955.1 Iris pallida
ACGTCCTCTAGTCCTGATGGCGATTGCTGCTAGAGAACGTTCAGGACGACGGAAGAAGTCTCGGATTAGGAAGAGGTACACTCCCTAAGATGTAGATATCCCAGCCTAAGCTGGCATAACAGGAGCTGCAGTCTCGGGGCCCTGCTGGTCAGGACGAGGAGTGGTAGACCCCTCAGTGGTATCTTTCTGATCGAGACGATGACGCGTATCCATAACCATCCTGAAGACAGATCAAACAAGACAATCACTGAGAATGAAGCGATAACATCAAGGGAGGTCGGTTTATTTTTAAGGAAAGACAATAATGCAACAAATTTTTAGGTAACAAGAATCTGAATAAGAGTTTTTCCTAAGTAATTGAGTACCTTCAAAATATCCTAATCCTACTGCAGGCTGTAGTGATACTCTAGTTCGAATACCACTACATAAACTTGACCTGCATGGGCCACCACAAAAAATGTGTCACGACCCGTACCCACTGTGAGGGTACGAGAACGTAAAAATGCCCAGCCTACGTCACAGTATCGGCGGTAGAACGCTGTCCTAGGTTACAACATCTAACAATATAAGGTACCTGAATAGTATATACACTACGAATGGAGGTGACATAACAGAACAGTCTCAATCACATCTAAGGCAGATACAGAATTGTAAAGGTTGATAGATAGATCAAAACCACAATGTCATACAAATAAGGAAGAGAGAATCTAAGTGTCTAAAATAATAACTCAAGAAACATCCAGCTCAATACAAGTCTCTAAATATATATAACATCTTAGAACAACGACTGAAAGTCGAATAAACAATACTGAATAAAGATAAAGCCTAGCTATCTAGCCTAGACTATGGGAGTAGCATCCTGTACTACAGCTGGGTCCTCCAGAGGAACCAGGTCGCAGGTATCGTCTAAGCCTGCTCCGTAATTAGGGGTGCATAGGACCTCATCCTCATCCTCTGTAATATTTTTAACAGGTCCAGTCAGGACAGGAATGAGCACAATACATCTCACGTAGTTCATATCAAGTTAGAAAAAATAAAGCATGCAAAAGAGTAAGATACATAAAACGCTGAAAAGAGAATATATGAAGTAAAGGAGATAACTGTAAGGAAATATCTACTATAAATAGAGAACTAGCAGTGACTAGTGAGTCATAGTAAAATATAGACATGTGAATTGCATAGAAAGATTCATGACCACAGCTAAGAGTGATTCATGACTACTACTGAAATATAGTAAATTGGCGACGAAAAATTAGCGACAGATAGTATCCGTCGACAATAGCGACGGCCGCGCGACTACTTTGTGACTAGCTACCGTCAGAAAGCAATGGAATTTTTTTTAGTTTTTTGCGTCAAAATCGGTCGTACATCCGTCGCTAATTGGACGAAACTTTTGCGACGGATTATTGTACGTCGCTAATAAGTCGTACATTGTGGCGGCAAAATCTGGGAAAATGGCGCGCTAAATTAGCGTCTATCTAGCGACGGACGTTCAGTCGGTAATCTAGTTGGTACTTATCGGCTACCTTCTGACGGATATATCCGTCGGTAATCCGTCGCTAAATACTGTAACCTAACTTAAATTGAACCGACGGGGGGGGGGGGGGGGGGAATTTTTCATTCCCCCCAAAAAACTCTCTCTCTTTTCCCCCCCTCTTTCTCTCTCTTTCCGGCGAGCTAGCGGTACCCCATTTTCCGACAAAGCTCTCTCCGACGGGATATCGCTCTCTGAGGTATGCTCTCTCTCTCTGTTTAGGGTTTCGGGTTGGTGGGGGGGTGGGTCAGCTGTCGCAGTGGGGGGGGTGGGTGGGCCGGCTGTCGCGTGGAGAGGGTGGGCCGGCTGTCGTAGGGGCCGCGGTGATGGGCAGGGTATAGGTTTAGGGTTTCGGGGCAGGGTAGGGTTTCGAGTGGGGCCGACAGTGATGGGCAGGGTAAACCCTCTATCCCGAGCGCCCGGCGAACAACCGACCCCCGGCGACCGCCCATCCCCCCGACGACCCACCCGCCCCGGTGACCGCTCAACTTCTTCGTCCCTGCGACCCCAGATGCAGCTCATCCCCTACAGTGCAGCTGCTCTTCGACGCCTCCGATCCTCTTTGACCCTCTCTAGTCGGCCCCTTCCTCAGTCAACTGCTAATCTCGGTAAACCTCTCTCTCTCTCAATGGACACAGGACACGAACACATACTGACACAGGACACACGAGTACAGAGACTTGTAAATGCTGACACGAGACACACACAATGAGATTTGGACACGAGATACGCACACAATAACACTAATACGAGACATGCACATAATGACACTGACACAAAATAATTACAGTTAATTTTTTATATTTAGTTAATTTTTAGAATAATTAGGGATTTTGAAAATATAATATAGAAAAATTTGGAAATAGGGGTTACAGTAGCAAAATTTCTTGATGTAGCAGCAATTTTGCCAATTGTACCATGTAAAGTGTAGTAGCGGTACTTGCAGCAGTGTCTAAGTGACGTTCCTGCAGATTTGAACTACCTATAGCGGTGTGTGCATGGGTATATTACATTAGGTCCCTACCAGTTGCTATAATAGGAAGTGTTATGGGTGTGTACAATATTAGGATATGGCAATAACTTTAGGTTAATATCCATAGAGTGTGTGGCTCTGTAATGTAGTAGTTCCTGGACTATACTGCAACAGATATAAGAACCACAGCTCCTATGTGCATAAGAGGGAAGTGTGGATAAACATAACAGCAGTGGCAGCAGCCTTTAGTAGTAAATAGTGTGTTCAGGTGTTATATTAGGTTTCATTGAACTACAATGTGGTAACCATGTGTTCAGGTGTTATATCAGGTTTCACTGAACTGCAACGTGGTAACCATGATACAGCAGGACAGTGTATGTGTTAGTGTGCATATACATAATTTAGACTATATATGACTGCACAACAGTTTACATGGGCTCTGTATGGGAATGCGGTTGGGTGAGTAAACCTACAATCCTTTGGCAGCAGGCCAATTGCCTACAAGGGCTTGGCAGTAAGGGCTTGTCAGCTTGATAGGTCCTGCAGCATGTGTATAGAGTCACATTGGGTGTACTGGTGTCACAGGCAAGTAGAGTTGTATGAGTGGAGTGCCAAGTGAGAGTTTATATGTGTCAGGTTGAGAGGGAGTGAGTAAGTGTAATTAGATAGTGTGTTGAGTGTCTTCATGTGAGGGTGTGTGTTAGGTGAGTGTCATCATGTATCTGTGATTGTGTGTCTTAGGGGTTATTTGAGAGTGAGTTTGAGAGCGTGTTAGAGATTGTGAGTGAGGAATGTGAAGAGGAAGTGGTAAGGAAAGGAGTGACAGGTTCAAAGAGGGAGGCCAGGTTGTGGCCTGCATAGGCCAAAATAGTGGAGAGATGGCCTACTCCTAATAGGCAAATTGTCTCACCCTAACCACTCTAAACTCTCATCCTCTGAACACTCACCTTACTAATTGATACCTTATACTTAGACACAAACTAAGACACACTCTCGCAACTTAGTGTCACTTAGACACTAACTCAAAGACCCTCACTGGTTCATTGATGCACATTTACTTTAATACCTACAAACACACTAAACCTTAGTTAGCTTGCTTCTATCTTTTACCTGCTTTCGAAATATACTCAAGCGACATAATGGTTCCTTTAGTTAGCTTGCTTATGTTACATTGTTTGTGAATATCGATCTTATCAGATGGCACCCATGACCCGAGGAGCGGCACGTCGTTTGTGGGAAACACTGAATGCTGAGGTGGCTCCTCCTACTATTAAGGAGGAAGTGGTACCGGTAGCTAGTGAGACCGGGAGTTCTATTCATCCAGCACTGGTAGCTAGTGAGATCGGGAGTTCTATTCATGCAACACTTGCAAAGGACTACATATCTCCCAACGCCGTCGATCCCACTTATTTGAGGTGGTTGCGTGATCGTATTACTGAGCGTTTGCGTGAGCTACGTGGTTCTCATTAGCTATTACTGAACTTATTTGTATTGGACTATTTGTATTGGGTTATTTTTGTATTAGACTATTTGTATTGGACTACATATATGAATTAGTACTGTGTTAATCTATGGATTGTATTGGACTACGACATGGTGATCAAGATATAGTCCCTGCTGCCATTCGACTGGCGAGACAAAAACTATATAGCCGTAGATGAAGTTGACTGTCCACCGACCCTCATCCCTCGGCAATGATGATACGACAACCAACCAGAGAGGCTACTCTGAGAGATCCATCTGAGTAGGACGTATACTCTGAGAGATCACCTTTACAAGAATGATATCAGTAGTAGGGTTGATTGTTGGAGGAGATACTATCAGAGTATACGTCCTACTCAGATGGGTCTCTCACCATTACTATTTTTTTCTGACAGCATGGTGGATGTGCTCCGTCAACAGATTCTTGATCCGAGCCAAAACTTTGTCCCGGAGCTGAAGTGGACATCCTTCGTGTAGAGCTCGAGCGAGAAGTTTCTGACAGCATGGTGGTCTCCTTTGTCAAAGGATTCTTGCTTGTCCGACAATTGGTTGTGGGACGAGCAAGAATCCTTTGACAAAGGAGACCACCATGCTGTCAGGAACCTCTCGCTCGAGCTCTACACGAAGGATGTCCACTTGAGCTCTGGGTCAAAGTTTTGGCTCGGAGCAAGATTCTGTTGACGGAGTACATCTACCATATTGTCAGAAAAAAATAGTAACGGTGAGAGACCCATCTGAGTAGGACGTATACTCTGATAGTATCTCCTCTAACACTCAATCCCACTACTGATATCATTCTTACAAAGGAGATCTCTCAGAGTATACGTTCTACTCAGATGGACCTTAGAGTATCCTCTATGAATTTTGGGTTGTGTTCTGAGCCATCCGTTCTCACAGGAAACACAGGGATTGGATTCTGTATTTTATATTTTGGATTCTGTATTTTGGCTCCAGCTCCAGCTCCATTTGCATTAATCTACGGTACGACATGGTGATCAGGACATAGTCTCTGCAACCATTCGACTGGCTAGGCAGAAACTATGTAGCCGTAGATAAAGTTGACTGTCCTTCGACCCTCATCCCTCGGCAATGATGATACGACAACCTATCATTATATCTTATATAGTAATAGATGATGTTTTAGTATTACATTATGTGAGTTCATCTTGATTCTGTTACATTCTTCAGATACTAGATACTAGATTCGATAAGAACGTATACTATACCATATGTACAGAACATAGATAATTCATACTAATGTATGCTAGAATAAATTTTGGGTTGTGTTCTGAGCCATCCATTCTCACCCTTAAAACACATATGAATTAGAACTGTGTGTCAATCTTTGTTATATCCTTCTGATACTAGATTTGATAAAAACATATACTACACCATATGTATATAACATAGATGATTCACACTAATGTATGCTAGAATGAATTATCAAAGATTTCCAATTACATCCGGTTATTATTGAGTACATGATTACATAATTCTGTTAGTCTTGTGATACAGATTTTTACTCTCTCATGCTACCAACGTCACAACTTTTCTAGTGATGCTCCCTCTAATGATGATGAACGCAAAAATCAAAGACCCCCCTCTCCTTTCTCACTCTTCACAGTTCTCACAACAGGAAGGTTCAGTGCTTTCTAGTTCTCTTCCATCCATGTTCTGGACCCATCTGCTCCTTCCTACTTTCCTTCTTCTTATTTGACTCTCTCAGCCACATATGATATCCAGCTCAAGTGTAGAGTCGGGGGAGAAGAAGCGGGCAGGAAGAGGAGGGGGAACCAGCACAGCCGGCGGCATGACCTGGAGCAAAACCTCTATACTTCTTCCAGGTTATGCCGCCGGCTGTGCTGGTTCCCCCTCCTCTTCCTGCCCACTTTTTCTCCCCCGACTCTACACTTGAGCTGGATATCATATGTGGCTGAGAGAGTCAAATAAGAAGAAGGGAAGTAGGGAGGAGCAGATGGGTCTAGAGCCATGGTGGAGGAGAGGAGAAGGCTCCCAAGACTCCACGAGGTGGATATCATATGTGGCAGAAAATTTTGATAAACTTCTTATTTATTTTATAATTTGAGTAAATTTCTTTACCCTATATGAAAATTTCTGTTGTCAGAGAGATGGCTCCCAAGACTCCCCGAGGTGGTGCTACTAGCCGAGGAAGGGGCCGAGGCAAGAAACCCTTGGAGGTCGACACGGAGGAAGTCCCCGTCGTCAAACAAGAGCCGGTGACTGTTAAGAAGGAGGTGTTACCAAAGGTCGAGGTCAAGGAAGAACCGATGACCATCAGGGAAGAGATTGCTCCCAAGGTTGAAGTTAAGGAGGAGCCACCGTCAAAGAGTAGTAGTATCGGGACCGACCCTCCTGTCCCTACAGAAGACCTCAACCAGATTGAGCCTTCGTATGCAAAGTGGCTGATAGAATGGTACATGCCTCAATACAACTATGATCCCTGGCTGTGAGGATTCATCGTCTGACTTGCGGTCTTTTCTGAGGCATTGTGTTGGATTGTTTATGTTTGGATATTTGCAAAGTGGCAGATAGAATGGTACATGTCTCAACGCAACCAGATTGAGCCTTCGTATTTGTATTGGGTTGTTTATGTTTGGATATTTTGCTATGTATGTTGGGATAGTGTGTTGGATATTGTGTTGGATATTTTGTTGGTCATTGTGTTGGATATTTTTTGTGTATGTTGTGATATATTGGATGTTTGGAGATATTGTGTTGGCAATATAGATATTTGTTGGATATATTGGATGCCGGATATATTATATTTGTGTATGGTGGATGCTGAATATGTTATATTACAGGAAATAGTCTCTTTTCTGCTATTTTTTTCAAAAATATTTCAGTTAGCGACGGATTACCGACGGCTTGCCGACGGACTTTTGCAAGTAGCGATGGATTACGACTGACATTTGCAGCTAGCGACGGTTCCCTGACGGATTATCCGTCGGCCTATTTCTGGAAAAATTATGCGACGGAAGGGCGACGGAAATTCTATCGCTCATATTCTGGAATATATGGAAGATTTCCAGAAGGGTGGCGATGAATTATCCGTTGCTCTTCCACCGCTAATCCGTCGAAGATGGCGACGCTTGAGCGACAGATATTGCGTATCAGAAACCCTCAGATACATGGTTAGCGACGATTTAGCGACAACATTTCTGTCGCTAATTTTTTAAATATTTTAAAAATTTAAACTGTCGTAGTTGCCGGAAAGACGTCGGTTAGCCGTCGCAAAAATCTTGTATTTTGCCAACGGAAATCCGTCGCTAATTAGTCGCCTAGCGGCGGACTAGCGACGAGCTAGTTTTAGCGACGAGGATATTTCCGACGGATTTTTTTAGCCCGTATCCGTCGGAATTCCGTCGGTAAGATGATTTACCGACGGATTTCAGACGGATATGGCCGTCGCTAAGACCTTGTATTTTAGTATACTTGGATATTATTCACATGCCTATTTCTACTCCCCCATCCCCAATCAATACACAAGGATCTGTTCAAGTTATGTTAAGATTCGTGAAACTTCACATGGATCATAAAATGAGTGATACGTGAAGGTGATTCATGATGGCTCTATGAACATGAGAGTACATGTGTCACAAGCGATTCGTGAATCAGTGAAAGCATAGAGATACGTGATGATTCGTGAAACGCACAAAACATACAGTATCCGATGCTCCCGAGGGGGATAACATCTCATAAAAAGATCCATATAGTACCAATCCGCGTGTGCTACCAATGTGTCAACATCAAGTAAAGTAATCTAGAGCAAGTGTATAAATCCTAGCAAGTATGAAACGGTCAGAGAATGTACTCGCCTGATATCCTGAATGTTCGAAAGAAAATACTGCATGAGGAGTGGTGTCTGTCTCCTAATCAGAGCAACACAAGTTATAACATGTCCAGCTAATAAAGTATGATACTATGATGCACTCTACATGAAATTAGGTCAATCCTAGACCAAAGTCAACCCTGGTCAACTTCAGTCAACTAAAAAGTCAAGGTTAGGTCAACTAGGTCAACCTAGACTCAATGAAGTCTCACTAGGCCTAACCTTGTCTACCCTAGCATTCACACATACCAATCCAAGGCTATACAAGCCACACAACCACACATCAAGGGCACATTATATTTAGCTATTTAAGCTATCTATCATGAAATTCATATATATATATATATATATATATATATATTATAGGCATACCTATATATACAACTTGTATAGCGAAAATTAGAGAGGGGAAGTGTGTGTGATACAAATGTGTGTCGGCTAGTGTCATAACATGGGTTCAAGGTATGTGGCATATTGAACATGGCAAGGTAACATATGAACTAATCCAATATAAAAAAATAAATAAAAATAAATAAATAAATAAATATATATATATATATATATATATATATATATATATATATATATATATATATATATATATATATATATATATATATAAGTATGCCTTAGCCAACAGTTCAGTAACAACATGTGTGCATCACATAGAATTTGTAGTACAATGAGGTTAGATGTTCAAGGAAAATCATACCTGTGTCACATATTCAGGTTATGTTAAGTGTATCCCATAATCAAGTGTCTAGGCTAGGTATGCATATAGTTAATCCTGGGATTAACTACAGGCCACAGTACAATGTGAATAAGCATGCACTACTGGAATGGAATGATATGCAAACTCAACTAGCTATAGCTTAACCCAGCATCACATTAAATCAGCCAATCAACAATTAAATTCCTGAATTTTAACTTAACATTCAATGTACATATAGGGAATTAATATGTGAAAGCATTACTCTACCATTCAAATGGGGACAACATGAATGTATATAGGTAGGTTCCTGTGAACATGAGTGAGTGGTGTGTAGGCTAAAGTGTGTGGAAGGATGAGTGTATGTGTCAACACATGAGAGAAAAATCAGTGTCAAGTGACAATGTGGCATGGTGTCAGATTTTGTGTGACAGTGTGTGGAATGTGTGTAAGTATTTGAGGAAAACAGTGTGACAGGATTCCATATATGTGTGTGTGTATGATAATGTGAGGGTGAAGTGAGGAAAATCTGTGAGTGTGTATAGTGTAACAGATTGTGTGTGTGTGCAGTGAGTGTTTGAGGGGAAGTCTGTGTTCCAGATACCAATACAGTGCATTAAATCTCAGGTTCAAGTGTCTCAGGAAACCAGTTTCAATGTGGATTAATTGTTCCGAGGTTTTGGAATTAAAACAGGGTTCAATTGGGGAAATATTCCCAGGTTTTGTGTCAACAGTTTCAGTCTAGTGTGCCCTGTGTGACAGTGTGGATAAGGATATTAGCTCCCAGGTTTTTATTCCCTGGGTGTGTGTGTTTATGAAGAGGGCTTGTGTGTGTAGTGTCATGTGTGTGACAAGAAGTAGGATTGTTCAGGTTTGGGGGTGTGTGTATGGTGAAAGGATGAGTGTGTGTGTGTGTGTTGGGATGGTTCAGAATTGGAAATCGGCAGTGCTTATCAATGACAGGAATCTAGAATTGAGTGTGTGTGTGTGTAGTGCACCTGTGTGTGTGTGAATGAATGAATAGTGTCATGTGTGCATGAGGGAAAATCTATGTGAGTGTGTGTGTGTAGTGTTAGGGAGTATATAGAGTAAAGGGTGTGTCAAGTGTGTGTGTGTAAAGTGTGTGTTCAGTGGTAGGAATGTGTGTGAGTGAAATTACAAAATAGTGTAAAGGGAAAAAATAGTATGACATCAGTTTGTGTGTGTTGGCATGTGTGTGTGAGTGTGTGGTGTCATAGATTTTGTGTGTGTGTGACATGTCGTATTAATGTGAATTAAAGTGTGGAAACATCAGGAAAAATAGGGAACAACTTCAGATTCAGTTAACAGTGCTAAAATAGGCTCGAACCCTATAACTTATCATCAACCTGAACCTAACATGTACATTACTCCTTACACAAGTAGTTGAACCTATCATGACAATTTAATCATGGAAAAACTGTAAAATTTATATTTAATCTCAGTTATTCAGAAATCAGCACATGTATCAGAAAAAAGGGGGAAACTTCATTCGAACCCAAATTCTCGAACACCAATCATAAACCAGCATTTGTACAATCTAATACATATGTTGGTGAACCTATTTAATCATTTACATCATTAAAATCAGTTGAAAATACAAATTAAAACAAAACAAAACTCATTCCAGTTATGCGTATCAGTGAGTAACAGAACATTGGGGGATTCTATGATTTCGAATCCAATTAAACTTCTAATTTACAATTAGTGAGTTGGTAATAGGTGTAGCATATGTATACGTGTCTTGTGAGTCGTTTAGTATCCAAAAATCATGACATAGACGTGTCCAGCACATTGTAAACACGTGGGGTGCACCCAGTGTTGCATAGCGTCGTGTACGAGTGCACGCACGTGTAGGACACGACACACGACACTTCGAGTCACGTGCACACACCCACCTGGTCGCCTAGGATAGGACTACACGTTGGTATGCCTGACACGTGTCTACGACGTGTCTATAGTGGACAAAAACTTGTGTTGTGCGCATGTCTGTGCGTGTTCAGCCGCCAGCGCACGACAGTGCGCGGCTAGTGCGGGCACGATTGCGCCGCGTGTACTCAACCATCTGCTTCCAAATTTTGGGAGCCTGATGTTAGACATTGCCCCCTGCTCTCCACAAAGAATCATGTCCTGAAGTGTCCTGTGTCACGAGATATGGACCCCGATAGGCAGGACACAGGCGTGTGGCTCGTGTAGCGTGTCCAAGGCCAAAGACACGACACAAACCGACACGAAACACCAAACACCCTTCACAAAAGTTAATACACACATGAAGATCTATAGATCTATGTAAGTAGAATTTCAAAATTCAAAAATAAATTCCTAAGAAGCATTTTATCAAACACCTAGGTTCTAGGACTGATACGTATCCGATACGGACACGTAAAGGACACCAAATGGCACGAATCCTATTCCTACAGTTAGAGGACACCTAGGGCTTTGTATTCATGCCTAGAAATAGAAATTTCATGGAGGGAATAGGAAGTTACCTATAGTTGTTCTTCTCAATGAAAACTCCTAAAATGAGGATTCCTCCTTGCTAGCCTAATGCTCCAAATTGCTCAAAATCTGGGATTTCTCTCCATGGACATAAAATAGAGCTATATTAGGAACTAATTCAAAAGACTAGAGTGGAAAAGGAATTAAAATGAATAAACAAGGGCTTGAGGAAGATTCCTATACCTCTCCTTCAAAACTTAGAAAATTAATAAAAGAGGCAAGAATAAGAAAGAGATTATTTATAGGGAAGGGGGAGCCCTATGGCTGGTCATAATGAATGAAATTAGGGTTAGGGTTGAGTCTAATGGGCTATGGGCCTTCTCTATGCTAATCAAGTTCAACATTTGATAGGCCTATTTCACTAAATCAAGTCTCACTAACTACAACCCCTATTTAGATCCTAACTAAATATTTTCTAGCCACAACTTAAGTTGACCATTCTAACTTAGCCCATGGGTTAAGTATAAGCTTTTAGGTTAGGTCCATTCTAGGTTATCGACTAACAAGACACCAAACAATTATTTAATTAATAATAAATTCACATATATTCCAATAAATTCTAATAAATCCTATTAAATTCAAATAAATTCAAAATGACCAAAATACCCTCAAGCTAAATGCAGTAAATTGAACCTCTACCCACATGGTTAGGCTCTAGGTCAAACAGTCTGTAAGGTCACACTAGCAACACCAAAATCATAGGTCATGACTTAAAAATAGTTTTTAAATAATAAAAATCACCAAAAATTATATTATGATTTAAATACCAATATTAAATGATTAAAAACACAAAAGTTCAAAATTACCCTCATTTTAGAAAATTGGGTGTTACAGATCCGATTCTGAGACAGTTGATTGGATCGCCGTTTCACAGGCCCCACGATCCGATTCAACGGGCAATTTTGTGCACTGCCGACCGGAACCCAAAATCGGACATACCGTTGGGTTCATATCATCAAAACAAATTCATAGACATGTAGTTTGACTACGTTAGAGACCATTGACTCTGGCACGCTTTTTGGTGCAAAGCGGGTCCAACGGCGGATATCGTTTTTGCCCAAAATTATCGTTTTGCTCCTGTATCCAGAATTGGACTTAAGGACAGGCAATTCTAGATAATTTGACTATTCTAAGAATGTTGGCAATGTCTGTTTCAGTTTTTGGAGACAGTTGCGAGATTTGGACTTTATGGCTTACAAGTTGGCTATATTTTTGTTGGATCTGCATGCAACCTCCAGGCAAGTATATCTTGCCTTCCTCTATAGTTTTATTTACATACTTTTCATTTCATTATTCAGTCTTTGGTTTGTTTATGCACATGTGCACTTCATATTATGTTCTGTTGAGTTGTTTTTATTGCATATAGCCATGTTCATGTTTTCACATTTGGAGTTGTTTTCACCAGTACCTTGCTTGACTCGTGTCATAGAACAAGTGTGTATAGTGAATTGCTAAATCCTTGTTATTGTTTCCTTGGCACCAGAGAGTCTACTCGGGATGAGGGTTTTTGTCGTGTTTACTTACATCCGTGAGTCTACACTCGGGACGAGGATGTCGATTATTTGCACCAGAGAGTCCACACTCGCGACGAGGGTGTTGACTTGACTTACATCCGTGGGTCCACACTCGAGACGAGGATATCGATTATTTGCACCAGAGAGTCCACACTCGGGACGAGGGTGTTGACTTGACTTGCACCAGAGAGTCCACACTCGGGACGAGGATGCCTTGCCGTGAACCAACCCGAGAGTCCACACTCGGGACCAGGGTTAGTGATTAGTTCAAACCTGTGAGTCCACTCGGGGCGAGGGTTTGGTTTTCCCAATAATCTCGTGTTCGTCGTTCATCCGGCAGTTCATTTATGCGTAGTTGTTCAAGTGTTCGTGTTTGTGTTCGTAGTCATTTGTCGTGTTCCTGTGTTTCTTATTTATTTTCTTACGCATGATAAAACTATTAGATAGGTATGTATATTATGTATCTTGCTAGTCATCTAAGGACCTGATGATCTCTTCATGTTTAGCGACTGCATGGAGTTAGTTAGCCGAACGGGATGGTAGATGATTGTGATGCATGATTCAGGTATTTGTCAGTGATATTACATTATTATCCTTTCGTGCTTTACATTCCTTATCATGAGATATCTTGCTTGTTGTTTCACTTTAGAGACTTATTATATTCCTTGGAGTCTTATCGGACATATATGCTAGTGGGCTGCAGACCACGACCCATAGTGTTCATTCGTGTTTTATACTCTTATTGTGGATTGAGATATAGATTTATTTTGCCATGATTTGGCAGTATACCATAGCCTTGGCAAGCGTTTACGTATTCGAGTCGGAATGGAGTCCGTTCGATATGTAGCTGGCATGCTCACGAGCTTGCATCCGAAAAGTGGGTGCAGATCGTGATAAGTTTTTTTGGTGGCCCATGCAGGTCAGAGCATATCGTATCGGTTACGTAACCGTACTGATATGAGCCTGCGAATTTGACTGAAACCTTAGAAATCTCAATCCACTCTCCCTTGAAAATTTTCTTAGAAATTTCTCTACCGTCTTTGAAATTTCGTATTCGTTCTCGATTATTCTCCCTTGCCTTCTTATACCATTGATTCTCGTCCCTTCCTATTCTGGGGTGACGAATGATCGTGCTGTCTAGAATTCATCATAAATTCTTAAGTTATAGTATAGTATTGCTTGATTATTGAGTTTTGATTTTTATAGATATGAGGGATTATAGATGCCATATGCCCTAGATATCTGTTGGTATAATTGTTAACAACAAGTTAGAAGGATATACGATTTTAGTGGCCAAGTTTTGAGGAGTAGTATGACCAAAGGGGGGTAAAAGTCCTCGAGATTTCGTAGTTACAAAATGGCTAGGAGAAAGATATAAACTATTTTTGAGGAATTAAATATAAGGAGATTTCGGTAAAAGTAGCTTTTCTTTTTGAATTTTAAGGAAATAGTTATGAAATAGAATTTCGACGACGAAATTATTTTTTAGTGGGTAGATTTGTAGCCTCCCTTTCCGAATTTTTTTGAAATAATTTTTATTATTTACTTAATTTAAATAGTAATTTTTAGATTTTTATAAATAATTATTTTAATTAATTATTACGGAAGATGCCTTTAGCCATGGTGGAGTTTTGGAGTACAAGACGACTATGAATCATGGCGGATAGTGTAGTGGCGTGTCTTGACTAGTGTATTAGCCATGCCAGGGAAGACCCAGCCATAAGTGTGTCCTAACTAAGAAAACCTGGCCAAGTTGCGAGTTAATCCCTATAAATAGTTTAATTAGTTATTTATTAATATTTGGACTTTTAGGAAATTTGGTTATACTAAACTAGTCCGGACTGGGCCCGAACCGAGCCCAAACCCGTGTAGGCTTATAGTGAGTCCTAAGACATCCATGTAGGTGCTCTTTATGTAAATTTTGTATTTTTAAATGGAATAATAAATATGTTGCGATGCGACTGTTACATATATGAAAATGCGTTATTGATATTAAATTAGTATTTTATTTTATAATATGGGAAAACCTCCTTCTTGTGATATATTTCTAGATTGCTAGGATTTTATACTATGTATATATTTATTACTTGTGCATGTGCATAAATGTCATCCTAGGTATGTGTATATAAAATACATGAGATTATGTTCTAATATATATATATATATATATATATATATATATATATATATATATATATATATATATATATAGAATTATATATGGATTTAGTTTTATATAGTTATAAATATATTTCCTTAAATAGCTATGATATAAATTATTTTATACGCAAGAATGTTAAATTCACTTTAGCGTAAGTATGTAGTTATATACTATATATTGTATATATAAATATATGTGTGTATATAGATATTATTTGGTTGTATGGGTGTGAATATATATATGTCTATATATAAATATTTGTATATATGTATATGTCTATATATAAATATTCGTATATATGTATATGTGTCTATATATAAATATTTGTATATGTATATGTGTATATATGTAGTAGTATACATGTGTGTATATGTATATATATACGTGAGCGTAAATAAATATGTATATATGTATATATTAAAAAAAAACTATAGTATAATAAAGAAGTCAACCAATTCCCCAAGCCCAAACACCAGGCCCGAGCCACACAAGCAAAAGCCTGGCCCAACACTCAATTCCTCCAACCCAGCAGGCGAATCACCCCCGCTTAAGCAGAACCAAGTGCAGTATATATAGAACAGAGAACGAGAGAGGAACATAACGAAACTCTAAACCCTAACACCGAACAACCCGCCACCGACGTGCGCACCACCGACGTGCGCGCCACTGCCATGGGCCACTGGCCGGTGGTCCTCGCGCACGAAGAACAGAGCAACACAGCAGCAACGGCTGAACTTTGGGTCACTTCGAGGTATGTTTTCTCCATCCCTTCTCCACGAAATTTCGAGCTATAAATTTTTATGGATAGCTGGGTTAACCCTCTATCAACCCCTTCAATTATTTTGTTTGATTTTCCCTAGATAAATCATAATAATTCTTGAAAGTTCAGGAAAAACCATATATAACAGAACACATAGGCATTGATTAGGGACTGATTTGGAAGGCTGATGACTATCAGGACTTAGGATATTTTGGAAATCGACTCAAACAGAGATTTAGCCCATATAACCAAGAACAAATCCTTTCTTTTATAATTATTTTTGTTCTATTAAATTCTTAGTTATTCATTGTTGAAAATCAAGAAAAATCTGTTTTACAAAACCAAATTTTAGAAAACTTTTTTCGATACGACGTGCGTCCCGCCAATCCGGGAGATGTGGTCGTGCACCGTAAGCATCGAAAGGCATGTACGGATATTGCAGACGTGTGGACTATGACGGAAATCAAATTTGTCGCGTGTGCGCGACGAATTTGATGCATATCCATCGAAATTCACCGTATCGGCCTCTGTGCAAATTTTTTAATTTGTGCACGTTCGTCAGATCGAGACGAAACTTGTGCCATCAGGACCGTATCATTTTTTTACTCCTGTATGCCAAGTTTGGTCTGATTCTGAGACAGTTGATTGGATCGCCGTTTCATGGGTCCCACGATCCGATTCAACGGGCTATTTTCTGTACGGCCCACTGGAACCCAAAATTGGACATACCGTTGGGTTCGTGTCATCAAAACGAATTCGTAGACATGTAGTTTGACTACTTAGAGACCATTGACTCTGGCACGCTTTTCTGTGCAAAGCGGGTCCAACGGCGGATATCGTTTTTGCCCAAAATTATCGTTTTGCCCCTCTGTCCAGAATTAGACTTAAAGACAGGCAATTCTAACTAATTTGACTATTCTGAGAATGTTGGCAATGTCTGTTTTAGCTTTCGGAGACAATTGCGAGATTTGGACTTTATGGCTTATCAGTTGGCTATATCTTTATTAGATCTGCGTGCAACCTCCAGTCAAGTATACCTAGCCTTCCTCTACAGTTTTATTTACATACTTTTTATTTCATTATTCAGTCTTTAGTTTGTTTATGGACATGTGCTCTTTGTATTATGTTCTGTTGAGTTATTTTCATTGCATATAGCCGTGTTCATGTTTTTACATTTGGAGTTATTTTCACCAGTTCCTTGCTTGAGTCGTGTCATAGAACAAGTGCGTGTAGTGAATTGCTAAATCCTTGTTATTGTTTCCTTGGCACCAGAGAGTCCACTCGGGACGAGGGTATTTGTCGTGTTTACTTACATCCGTGAGTCTACACTCGGGACGAGGATGTCGATTATTTGCACCAGAGAGTCCACACTCAGGACGAGGGTGTTGACTTAACTTACATCCGTGGGTCTACACTCGAGACGAGGATATCGATTATTTGCACCAGAGAGTCCACACTCGGGACGAGGGTGTTGACTTGACTTGCACCAGAGAGCCCACACTCGGGACGAGGGTGCCTTACCGTGAACCAACCAGAGAGTCTACACTCGGGACAAGGGTTAGTACTAACCAGAGAGTCCACACTCGGGACGAGGGTTAGTGATTAGTTCAAACCCGCGAGTCTACTCAGGGCGAGGGTTTGGTTTTTCCATTGATCTCATTTTCGTTGTTCATCCGGCAGTTTATTTATGCATAGTTGTTCTAGTGTTCATGTTCGTATTCGTAGTCATTTATCGCGTTCCTGTCTTTCTTGTTTATTTTCTTACGTATGATAAAACTGTTAGATAGGCATGTATATTACATATCTTGCTAGTCCTCTGAGGACCTGATGATCTCTTCAGGTTTAGCGACTGCATGGATTTAGTTAGCCGAGCGGGATGGTAGATGATTGTGATGCATGATTTAGGTATTTGTTAGTGATATTATATTGTTATCCTTTCGTGCTTTACATTCCTTATCATGAGATATCCTGCTTATTGTTTCACTTTAGAGACTCTTGTT